>OY735202.1:36472814-36585314 GCA_963457665.1 Thysanoteuthis rhombus | reverse complement strand
CCAAATACTTGGTTGATATTGTGTGCATTTTCCGCTGCTTTACTTCCCATTTTGAACTCATAAAACAAAATTGCTTGAATTCGCTTTTTTTCTATCTTTGATTTGATTTATATTTGATGCCTCAAATAAAACAGAATGAATTATGAAAATTAAATGTTCAGAGCCAAATTCATGTTTTAAAATGGTATGTTATAAGAGCATGGTTGAATGATAGAGTTGTCCTTTTAATTTCACAGCCTTGAAATTTGTAGATTTGATTATCAACAGTTTTTTCATCAAAAAAGAGAAGCTAGTCTCACAGACTTTAGAGGGAAAAAATTAAAATATTTTGTTCTCAATCGTTGTCTAGAAAGAAAAAAGTCCAAATATTTGTTTAAGAAAAAGAAAAGGAAATTTTCATCAATGATAATAACATAGAATCCGGATTCTGTCTATAATGACTCTTTCAATAAGTAAAAAATTATACTAAAGCCAAAAACAGCTGAGTTTGATATGTCATGTTTGTTTTAAAGTGCTTTAGACATAGAAGAAGGTGAAAGATAAGACACCTTGCTGGGTTGAGCTAATGACATTGAAAGTAACGGAAGATAGTTGTTCATTTCTCCTCTTTAAATGAAAAGAAAAGTCATATCGGTGAGTTGAAATAAACACTACTAAAATACCATGATACATACATATTTACTCAAATGTTATTGATACGCCTTTACTTTCCAGTCTCAAAGAAAACAACTAATATATATAATACAAGAATATAAGTAACCAAAACACAAGTCCATGTCTGGTTTTATTCTTCAGGTGATAGAGACAACTGCAAGTTGATATTATTTAAATTATTTTCATTGTGAACTTTCGGAGATATCTTGTGGACAGACGGAACGACTGATGGGTGGCAATATCATCTGATGTGGATGTAAGTATGCTATATGGGAGGTTTTCATGCATAGATCTGCTCAAAAATTTAATAACTTCTTTCGTAGCTTATTGTCCATCCTTCCAACAAATTCCATAGAAATTCATTGAGAACTTTGGGAGGTATCATGAGGACAGATATGAAATTTTAGCAATAGTATGTGGTATGAACATACATCTACGACGCAGAGGAGGTAATTGTAAATAGATCCGATCTAAAATTTAATCACTTCATTTATTGCCTATTGCCCTCCCTTCCACAAAATTTCACAGAAGTTCATTGGGAACCTCCAGGGATATCATGTAGACAGCCATTTTCATTGTTCTGGATGCCTTTCATGGGGTAAGGATTAAAAGTCATTGTATCTACCACCAAGCTACTGGTCCACAATGGTTATCATGCTTAACTGTGAACTAGAGATGTCTAGCAAGTCAAAAAATGTTACTAGAATTTGCCCTCCCAGATGATGCCTATTAGTGACCTGACTCATAGATTATTTATTACTTCAAATCCCAACTTGAAATTAATTTTATAGTTTATCTCTCGCATCAATTATAAAGGATTTGACCTCTATGGCCTTCCATACTCACAAAAAAAAGTTCTATTCAAAAAAACAAAAGCACCCCCCAAAATACTTCCGGTATGTTATTCTTTTTTTTCACTGATTATATTTGATCTTATTGTTGAATTATAATCAACAAAATCTCAGAGTTGGGCAAAGTGGAAGAATAAAACAAGAATTCACAAAAATAATCAAATTATTCAAAAAATTTTGAATGCAAATTCCTATTGCAAATGTTTTAATGCTTGTTTACATGTATTGCGATCTATGTTAAAAAATATCTCCAGTTCTATAATTTTCATCTCATATTTTTTCCAATCTTCCTTTTTTCTATTGACGTAAAGATTCCAAAGATATAAATCAATCGATTTTAAGATGTCAATTGAGAGGGGGTGTCAGAAGTTATTCCCAGAATTTCAATTTTTTGAGAGGTCTACATCCCAATCCGTACAAAATTTGAGAGATTACTGTAGTTCATTCCAAAAATAGGCATCAAAGTTGAAAATAACTAAAAACTGCTATTATCTTTGGACAAAGCTAATATTTACCTATATGTGAGGGGAAGGAGTGGATTCATGCTTTTCCAAAAGCCTTAATGCAAAGTGAACATAAGCAGCCTTAGGTGAAACTTAAACTGAGTTTGCCAATTCCATTTTCCATGCTAGCAACCCTTACACTGCTGTGCACCTCCTTATAAATTTTGTGACAGAAACAAAATGAATTCTTGTCAATATTTCATGAAAAGGTAACGCATGGTCCAGTAAAAAAACTTACATCAGTCTCCTTCTTCCTTTCTGTTCACTTTGCTGTCACCTGCCAGACATTAATCTGACTACACTTTTTTCTCTTCTTTTAAATGCCAGAAAGTTACAGCTGTTAGTTTTATGTATGCAAAGAAATGCAGATAATAATCCTGTAGAACACAAGAAATCTTCATTAAAAAGAAATGCAAGATCAAATCTGCTGGAACATAAGATAAATACAACACCTTGCAGCAGTGTTGAACATCTGGGACTCCTGGAGTGGAAGGGTGAGTCAAGAAGCGGTGAAATAAGCCTAGGCGATAGGAACACCAACAGATGCCATTACCACTAATACTACGAATGCAACCACCCTGAGTTATAACTAGAAATGCATTGGTGCAGTGATTTATTTCTTCTCAATGCCCTTCTCATCCTTGGGTTTCATAGGGGAGGGGAGAAGACCATCACTTTCATGCTTGATATAGAAATATCCTGACATTTATCATTGTGTACAGTACCTCCTGCTATGTGAACTACGAAATGAATACCAATAGATTTGTAGTTCAATGCACTGTAAATCATAAAAGAGAAAGAAAAATCAGAGAAGGTGATTCATATAGAGATGAAAGTATATCTATTTAGTATTAAACATAGGCAAATTTCTGCCATCATATGTTTAAGTGCAGCATGCATGCTAAAATATATTCTTGAAGGTTAAGGGAACAACTAATGCCTAAAATATTCTAGACTCACCGCATAATGAAAAATGAAATATATTGGGGTATCCTGGGGCAGATCCAGGATTTTGAGCAGGATGGGGTCCAAACTGACAAAAATATTTTTACAAATGAATAGCTGGAAAAGATAAATTTCCATCATTAAAACAAGAAGGTAACATGTGAACTAACATTTTTCACATACATTTGAGTTATAGCTTTCTAGCACTAGAATTGACAACAGTAAAGGGAAAAAAAATTAAACAAAGAAATTTACCACAAAACCAATAAATAGAAAAACTATGAAGAATAATACTTATATTAAATGAAAAACAAAATAATGAATTTTTATTTCAAGGTTGATTTATAATTACTTGTATTTACTCAGTTTTTTTTCAATGATTTTTTTTTATCAAGATATTTAAAAGAGGTTTTCAATTATGCTTTGCTTGAGCAGGAATGGAGGAGTCTGGACCCCCTGGACCCACACTTGGTGTCCTGAATAATGTTCTCAGTGGCCAAATGAATGGAAGGATTTGATTCAGTTTGAAATCTATAAAAAAAACAATCCTCAATGAGAGCATCTGGTGTAGAATAAATTTAGTCTAACAAGCCATTCAAACTGAATTCGTTCACCAATGGGTACTTCGTAAACGTATCATGCCAAACTTAGCAAAGTCTGATATCAAATATCAAAACTCCTAAGTAACACGCTCTTTCCAGCCACAAACAATTTTTAGATTGTCATCATATATCAATGGGATGCAATAAAGTATCAGAGATATCTGTTTGGGTATTTCAACAAGACCAAGGTTAAAGATCCAAAGGTGCAGACTATGTCTCCAATTCTCAGTTTTATATTGGAATGTTCTATAAGACATGCTCTTACCCACGTAAACAGCAGTATTTATACAATCTGCAGAGGACGGCACATGAGAACAAAAAAGAGAAATAAGACCTGCTACTGTTTCTTCTATTTCCTTTGTTTTTTATTCAAAGGGTGTTGGGGCAAAAGCTTTCTAAATAGTAATTCACCTATGGTATTTTTACTGACGAATCTCACTAAATGTTGGGGGAGCTATTCTAGGTGTAAACCCTCCCCAGACCCCCAAATCACGCCAAATCTCTGTAAAAGAATAAGCAGACTCTAAGCTATTCATACATTGGACAGATTACAAATTGCTACTGATATAAATTGTTATGCATGAGCTTAATCTCTAGAATTGAATAAATTGCTAATAAGAGATGAATTTATCTCATGCATAAATTTTGAAATAAAAGAATTAAAAAAAAATCTTTTGAATGGGAAGGAGAAGAAGTCAGTTGCATTATTTCATTCATCCATCTGTCCAGGTAATTTTACTTATTTAATTCAGTTGTACATCAATAAGTGTTTTTTTTCTCCCAACCCTCAAATCTGCAATACGTTTTAATAAAAAATTGTTTTCAAAGCAGCTACACAGGAAAGATATTTTTTTATTTAAGATTTCACGTTGCCTACAAATATAATGCAAATCATTACGTTCCATTATTTACAACTTTTCAGAGACAAAATTCTTCAGATTAATTATTAGACAGAAATTAGTTTGGATTGCAGAATTTTTTCCGATTATCATTGTTATTGATGGCACAAGATTATTGCAATAAAATTGGTCTGGTCACAAATTACGGGAATTTTTATCAACATGTATAACCTTGTCAAAAGTATCCAGAGTTCCTCAAAAGCTTTGAGAAATCACACCTTCAACCTGACTTATTCTTTCTTTCTGAGCTTGTACTGTTAGATTGAAAAATAGATTAACCACCTGATTATGTCATGATTCTGCAAAAATATAACACAGGTCTGCTAAATTCAAGTCATTAAAAATTGTTTTGATTATTTCAACTGTTTTTTCACTAAATTAAAAAACGAAAACCATTTCTCTCCATCTCCTAAGCATTTTTTCAAAAAACACATTTTTGATATAGATTTTTGTGTAATTTTGAACTCTGCATATGAATACATTGAGGAAATTGTTTTGATTATTTTCAGTGATTTCTATGTATTTTGGGGGGGTTGAATTAAAAAATGAGAACCATTTTCTCGTTTCTGTAATATCTTATCCCAAAATACGTTTTTTAGTTTTAAATTATCAGTTCTCGCATAATTTCGTACATCAATATCATTGTCATCATCATCAATCCTTTAGGTTCCATCAGTGGACAGGACCTTCCCCAAGATTCGCTAGACCTCTCTGTAATAGGCATTGTGGAGCCAGTACTTTCTGAACTTGTCTAGTTCATCACGCTATCTTATTTTTGCCAGTCAGTGTTTCACATATGATCTGCAGAGATTTCCATATTGAGTTGGGATATCGAGTGGTTGTCTGACATTCTTGCAACATGACCAGTCGATTGCCATTTGAGTTTTCTAATGGCTTCTATGATATATTTTGTTCTTCCTAATTACTCTGCAATAACGACATCCCTATGTCTACTCCTTCAGAATGACATCTGGTCATTCGATGAACCTCAAATTGAAGCAGTTAAAAAGCTCAAAGAGATGATTACTAATTATCGTGTTCTATAGTTTTACAACCCAAATTTAATTACAAAAATAATAACTGACTCTAGCAAACAGGGAATCGGTACTATCTTTGATCAGAACATAACTGCCAATCACTACCTGTTACATTTTCTTCCCGTGCAACTTCTCTTACTGAACGAAACTACTGTCCTCCCAGAAATGGAGTCCTTCAGCATACTATTCAGTTGTAAAGAAAATCCATGAATTCATCTAACTCATGGAACTCACTTCATGATTGAAAATGATTGAAAACCACTGAAACGAATTTGAGAAAAAATGATTCACAAATCTCCAAGATTACAGAGATTCTCGTTAGCCTTATAGTGTTACACGTTCAAACTGAATCACATTCTAGACCATGATGCCATGGTTGCCAACACATTATCTAGTGCTTATTTCTGGGACAATAATCCTAAAATATCTGATACAGATATGAAAACTTACGTACACTCCTTTGTAAGAAATTTTCCTACAGGTGATAACAAACTCAACGTATATTGGGAAGCCACTGCATACAACCCTATTCTGCTACTGCTCATGGAATGCACAAAAATAATTGAACTCACAAAGACAAAATCTGTTCTTCTCTCAAACCATATGTTTCTATCTATAATGAAATTTCAGTTGTACAAGTACTTGAACTCAAAGGTGCACATATAATCACACCAAACACTCTGCACAAAGAAGTTTTATAACGCATACACACCAATCATTTAGGCATCAAAAAATGCTTGGCAAGAGTCAAAGAATGTGTCTACTGGCCAAGCATAAGTTCTTAAGTAAAAGACATGGATCAGCAGTTGTTATATATGCATCGATCACTGTAATCAACAACCAGCTGAACTACTACATTCTTATAAAATCCCTGTTTCACCATGGACAAATGTTGGAACAGATATATTCCATCTTTATCATAAATCATACTTTCTTTTACTGGATTGTACTGCTAGATATTTTGATCCACATCAAATTCAATATTGCGAATCTGCCACAGTAATAAAATGCTTGAAGAACACATTTGGATAATTTGGCATTCCTCAAATCATTGCAAGCAATGGCGGACCAGAGTTTAAGTCATATGATTTCAAAACATTCGCTGAACAATGGGACTTTGAACACTTGAAATCAAGTCCAAATTGCCCCCTATTCAAACAGAATGGTAGAAAGAGCCATTCAAACAACCAAGAAAACTCTCAAAAAGCCGTAAAGAATAACAATGATCTACATTTGACTCACCTAACTTTGAGCATAGCACCACTAAAAATGGAGCATCTCCTGCAAAGAAACTCATGAACAGAAACTTACACACCAATCTTCAAAACATAAACTATCATAAAAACCTACTTACATCATAAACAGAAAAATCTCACTCTTCATGTGAATTATCCATACACAAGGTAAAAAATAGTTTGAGTCTAGAATTCAAAATTAATTGGAATAGAAAGGATAAAATGATTAAGAAATTACAATAACCTCATTTATACTTCGTAATCACTGAACAAGGAAAACGCTTAAAAAGAAATGGACGTTATCTCCTCAAAACAAAAGAGTATATACAAATTACTCCAGACATCAATTATGGAAACATATACCAAATAACTACAGGCCCACAACGATCATGCCAGGTCAATATCAACAAATCCAAACAACATCCGGATGAAAAATAAACCACTCTCAAGATACCATGAATATCAACCAAAGCTGTCTGAATCCAATCAATGGCTGCAATCTCACACGGTTCCAACATTTCACTCAGATCATTAATTACCAATCTCAGCCTCTTTTCAGTAACTTAGTTCCTTAAAGAGATAGCGTGACAGAGATCCTTATGTTAACAAAGCTTTTAATTGTAATACCTCTTTAATTATTACTTTTATTGATCAATTCATTATATGAAGCAGCCAAACCAATAGGGTCTCACTAGCCAATGTACTTTTAACTATTCTTCTTATTTTCTCTAACTGTCAAGTGATGGGGATGATCTTACCATCAGTCCCCATCAGAAATATGATAAACCTCCCAGACTTTCACCAATAAACAATACCAATTGAACTTGCTCTCCAAGATCCTGATAATTTAGTATAATCTCTTTGGCTTGAACTTGTCCATATTATTTCATTTATTATTTTAAGATCCTTATCCAAAAATTGAGGATGGTACATAATGATATAAATAAAGCTATTACTACTAACAGCAACTAATAATTCTAATTCTAAAAAGACAATTGTGTCCTTTGGCTGTGATGTCACTGAGTTACAAATCACACAGAAATAATGATATCTTCTATCCAAACACATACTAGTCTCTTTTCTCATTTAGTCCAATCCCAACTTATCCTTACACTGTCCATCAACATGCTAGATCTCTAATTCCCATTTTTTCCTGATTATACTGTGCTGTTTTTTGATCTCTCCTATGTGAAGTTGAGCACAATTCTCTTCGGTGCACATTGCATTGTTCTCAATTTGAGAGCCAATCTTTTGGCAAGGTTCCAAGTTTTAGCTCAATAGATGACTATTGGGAAGATGTATTAGTTTTATATCCCTCATTTTAGAACTGATGGGATTTTAAGACAATGTTTGAATTCAGTATTTTTCTATATTAAAATCCATGTTTAAAACACCAGTTAATTCATTAACAAATCTGAATATGGCTAAAAGACACACAATGATTAGCCATGAAGTCGTATGTTTAGCAGTTGGACATGTTTGAACCAATTGGTTTTCCTCCACCACTGATGTTTTTCATTGGTGAAGATGCAAACAAAGCACTGGTTCCGTGACATCTTTGATAGACAGGTCTGGTGAATTTTTGGTATGGTCTATCTCCAATGACAGATGCTGAAATAATGATGATGATGATGAAAACGAGAACCTCTAAATCAAAAGTAAAAAATATATCTTATGATGAAATATTACATGAAGGAGAAAATGGTTCTCATTTTCCAGTACCTCGAAATAGAGAGAAATCATTTTAAATAATAAAAACTATTTTTTCAATGTATCCATATTTATGGTGCAAAACTTTGTGAAAACCTACATTTAAAAAACATGTTTCTTGAAAAAATGGTTTTCATTTCTCAAATGAGCAACCAAAAATATATAAAAATCAGCTGAATGATCAAAACAATTAAAAAAAAAATCTCTTTTAGCAATGAAATTTCAACATATTTACGTACAACTTCTAAATATGAAAAAAAAAGGTAATGTTGCCAATTATAGTTTGTTATTTATAGCTAAAACTGTTAAAGGTAGATTTTCTCATTTCCAGCTAACTTTATGGCTAAAATGTAATTTATATGTATATATATATATATATATATATATATATATATATATATATACATATATATATGGATAGATAGATCGATAGATAGATATATACTCTTTCAAAGCCCACATATCAAACAAAATAAAATACAAATTATTTATAGAAATTGCACATACCAAACTTACCAGATTCAATTGGCTATCATAGATTTTTATCAGCCAGATTTGAAAAAAATCAGCCAAATTTGGAAAAAAAAACATAGCCGAATCTAGCCGAATATGGCTAATCTGGCAACCCTACCAAGAGTTATGCCTATGAAATGTAGCTCACCCTACACTCCTTATTTTTTCACTGTCACCTGAGAGAGACCAAAATCAAAAATCAAAACCCAAAACAGACCAACTTCCCTTTCCCACCTTAGCCTGTATCTTGGAGCTGATAAATGTACAGATACTTATACACTTTGGCCATCTGTAATAAGCCCTGTACACATACTATATGAGATTATATGCAAGACTGATGTATACGCTAATACTTGATTCCAATCTCCTTCCAATTCAATATCTAGCATATGTACCAATCTGAGCAAGTTGAAGCCATATTAGATGTTCTTAGGAGTTATTATAGGAAAGCTGACTATTTCCATACATAGAATATATCAAACTTCATTGTAGTCATTTATTTTTCATACCAGGGATGATAGGATTATTTGTTCATGAATCAGCAGCTGATCAAAGTATCTGTGCACTTTGCCAAGGATCAAAATAGTGCTCCCTGCCTAAGATGAGAGTGCTGTATCTTTGCACTCTGCTTAGGAATGAAAAAGCGCAAAAAAAATGCATACATACATATGTATATGGATATGTATTGCATTATATACAAGTGTATTATTTTACATTGTATTATGCATCAAGTTTCCTGAAGATTATTACATAGCTGTAAACTATTCTGAAAAATATCATTAATTGAATTTCATCTGTCTTGGATATCCTTTTTGCTAATTTCTTTCTAGGAATATTCCTTATACCTCTATATGAATATTTCTGCAAAGAAGATCAACAAGCAAAATTATTGAAATACTTTAACAAGGAACTCCTTCAACTAAGTTGAAGTCACTGTAGTCTTGATGGAATTGAAAGAAAATTGCTTTGCATAGAGCTTGGCAAACTGTGAGCTGCAATTGAAAAAATATGGTTTAGGAGTTGAAACAAATACCAAAATAATGGAACATTAAAATTGTGCAATGTATTAGAATAGTGATAAGAATCAAAATAAGAGAAAATATCAAAATAACGAGTATGGTCATGATTTGATATAATAAAAAGGGCATCAACATTAATAATAAGAAGTTGATATTGATGGCAAGAATTAAGTGAATAGGTGGTGGTGATCGTGGTGGTGGTGGTGATGATGATGACAACCAAGTCATAAGCAAGTACATCATGAAATCTAATTAACATGAAATGACAATAATAGAAAAAAATCAATTCAAAGTAACATAATTGAATAACATCGTTTGCATTGTTGATAAAGACAATAACAAAAATTTGATAATAAAGTCAATAAGAGTAATGTTTTCAACAAAATAGGGCTAGTTCCTTTGTACACAGTCTAGAGTTCAAATCTATGAAACTTGGGTGTGTGTACGTGCATGCATGTGTGTAGTTTTTTAAAATTCCCCTGAAAAGTTTTTGGTGGGGGGTTCAGTAAACAATGTGAGTTTAGATTAAATTGTTCATGCTTACCTGAAAACTTACTATCTTACCATGATTCACCAAATGTCCATCCATCTGTGTTAGCAAAACCCAAGAATGGCCAGAACTATTGCCACCAAATTTTCTGTAGTTACTAATGGGAGCCTGGAGCAAGTTTTTAGCATATAAGATTTTGAAAATTCCCCCGAAAAAAGTTTTCTTTGTGGAGGTTTCAATTTACAGTGGAAGTTTATGCTAAATCATTCTTTCGTTTTGTGTCCAGTTGTATTCACACTCACCTAGAAATATACTCTCTTTACAATAAATTGCTCAATGTCTGTCCATCTGTGGAAGCATAATTCAAGAACCACAAATCATAAATGCAGAAAAAAATTTCTGTGTGTAATAGTAGGCCCCTGTAACAGGTTTGTATCAAGTTGATTTTTTAAGATTTTTGTGTGTATGTTGGGGTAATTGCCAACGTAAGTATTATGCTAAATCAGTCTTATATTTTGTATCTGACTGCATACACACTCATCTAAAAATTTACTATCTTACCATAATCCATCAAATGTCTGTCCATCTTTCTGAGTTGACATATCTCAAGTTTGGCTTGAACTACGTCCACCAAATTTTATGTGGTTTTGAATGAGACCTCAGAGCATGTTTTCTTTGCATATTGGAAATTATAAATTTAAAAAAAAATCTTAGTTCTACTTTAAGGTATTCTGCAAGAACTAGCTGGACATTCTGCGCATAGGGTGGGTTTTCAGGTAGTAGAACTAATTCCATACTTTAATCTTAAATGATTATTCAAAAGGTTGATGAGAAGGGTCTAACACAACACACTCAAGATAGCATAGCCAAATCTCTTTTGACTTTATCTAATTGTAGTTTTAAATCAGCCAACAAAAACAGAGGTTGAAATCAGAAGTTGTTTGAACATTGGTAATTCCAGCTATCTTTGCTTATATCAAGAGAAAAAAATTATTGATTTGGTTCTAAATTTGGATAGTTTCCAAACAAATTATTTGAAGGTGATTTAATAAATTTGGAGGTGGCTTAACAACATTCGATTATAGGACTTATAGGAAATGTTTTTCCAACAGTAAAGAAAAAACAATCTCACATTTCTTTTTCACAGTAGAAGTAATTGTATTATGATGCTGCATTTATTCACTAAACTTAGCTTAGTCTTGCACAAGGCCACAAACATGGGACATCAAATGACGATCGAATTTCATCAGTACTGTGCCTACAAGACTAATCTTATTGCAAGCGTCCATACTACCACTGTATGTAAGGATTAAAGAATGAGTAAAATTCAATATTTTTTTATTTGATATTTTTTTTCGTCTGCCTTTGATTCAAGCTTTCCTCACCTATAAGCAAAGAGGCATATTTTTGACGGGATATAGATGTGGCTCTTTGATGATTATTCCCCCATGTCAATCATACATACCTTCTGCTTGTGCATTCCTGTGTACCAACTCTTTGCCAAACTGGCAGATTTGCTCCACTGGGATGAGTGTCAGGTTCAGTCATTCATGATTGTCAAGTTCATTCATTTTTTATTGAATTGCCATTTGATTCCATAACCATCCAATGAACAAGCGTGCCTTCATTTGACAGTTCCATTATTACCACATAACAATTTTGTCAGAATGAATTCAGAAAAATATGTTATTCACTTCTATTATTATTGTATTACTAGTTATACCCCATGTTATTATTGCTGCTTTTTTAGCCCAATGCTCTGGATTGTACATCCCTACTAAAGGAAAAAAAGTACAAAATCAGAAATAAAGAAGTAGTTTCCAATAAGACTTAAACTTGGATCCCATACCTCGAGAGCCTGTCTTCCATTGACATTACCATTACTTCATTCTATTCATATCTGTTTGTGTCTATAGATTTATTATGTTCATATTAGAAACTGTCAACAAGTACTGTCAACAGTTCTTCAGTTTTTTACTGATTCTGCCAGGCTGGCTATGGTATGTGTCACATGTACCAGTCAAAATAATGGAGCTAGAAGGCTGATAATTTAAACATTTACTCCTCTATATGTATATTTTATTCTTTGAAAATCCCCCATCCCCCGATAGATCTTCAGTGAGGGGTGTTCAATTTACAATGTCAGTTTATACTAAATTGATCCCTTAGTTTGTATCTGGCAATGTTCACACTTGTTATTTGAAAATTCAGACATTTTAGTAATCCAACAAAAGATGAGAGAAGTAACTTATTCATTGATCACCCTTTTTTTCAAATTTTTCAATTAATCATCCTAAACATGGCATGCTGCTAAAAGAAATTGGTCATGTGATGGTTTCTATTGAGTGGCTAATCAGACCAGTTTTGTTTGTCTATCTAACTCTTTGACAAGTTTATGTACTTTTTTCCCCCTGGTAGGTAAAGAAATCTAGTTTTTCTTTCATAGTCATTACTGTCTAGGATTTTTATGATGATCTCTTACTGTCTTTTCAAAGTTTTATGAGATTCACAAAATAAACATAATTAAATTGACTACTTAATAGAGCATTGTCGACATTAAATATCATTTTATATTTTACGCAAAAAATACCTAATTTCATGACTGATTAATACAAGTATGTTCATCCATAAAAAATTAATTTCAGTCATTTAGTATCTCATTAGCTATATCTTTTTTCAATTTATTCCTACCTCTTAATCAATTTATATCTGTTTTCTATAATCTATCTAGCTATTCAACTAGTAAAGTCTCATTTCTCTGATCTCATTAGGAAGTGTCAACCAAAACTGTCGACTTGAGTTTCTTCAGTTTTCAAGTTGGTCTGGCTGACTGATTGGTTTGCCACTCATACAGGCTGCACCAATGGAGCTGGAGGGATGACAATTTAAACATTTATTCCTATTATGTCCAGAAATTTTTTTAGTTAGGCGTTCAATTTGCAATGTAAGTTTATGCTGAATTGATCACACTTGTTTTTGAGAATTCAAACTTTTTGAGTGATCACTGCCCAATAAAAGACAAGAGAAGTAACTTATGCATTGATCACCCCTTTTTCCAATTTTTTAGTTGATCACCCCTAGGCAAAAAGACATTGGTCACGTGATGGTTTCTTTTGAGTGACTAACCAGACCTGTTTTCCTCTTAACCTTCATTTTCTTTTCAATAAAAAAGTGATAAAACAAAGGACTTGAGGACTATACGAGGCAGAGTTAGGAAAGATTGATTATGACAGTCAAAAATTGCAGCAAAATTAACAAGAGGACAAATGTTTGATTTGAAAAATCCCAAGCAAGAAACCAGAAATGTAACAAAAAAACAACTTCACAGATATTTCAGGAGATAAACAAAAGGAATTGCAGATGAAACAACATGGATAAAATTACACAGAGGACATTTGAAGAGAGGAACTGAATCCAAATTAATGATAGCCCAGAACCAGAACAAATTCTCTTAGAATAAACTATATCGAAACCAGGACACAGCAGAATAATAAATGTTGCCTATGCAGAAATAAAAATAAAACCTTAACCATATGGTTGGAAAATGCAGCAAATTAGCTCAGAAGGATTACAAGAAGAGACATGACCAGGTAGGAAAGGTGATCAACAGTGCAAATTGGGATTTGATTATGAAAACCAATAGGATACCTACAAACCAGAGAATAAAAAGAAAAATTCTATTGGACTCCGAATTTATACTGATCATCCAATTCAGGCCAGGAGACTGGATTGGATCCCAAAGACCACAGAATAAGATTGAAAAAAAAGCAAAAAACCATCATTGATAATATCAGAGGAACTGAAAAAAATGGAAAATAGAAGGACCTCAACTTGAAACAGAAGAAGCCATAGGAAATGAAGGTTAGGATCATGCCCATAATAACGATTGCACTAAAAACCATCAAAAAATTTTCAAGATGGGAATAGAGAAATTGGAGATTCAAAGGGAGGATGAAACTATGTAGACCAGGGCAATGTTGGAGATTTGAAAAGATCCTTAGTGACAACCATGAGCCACACGCATGAAAAATAATCCACATATGAATAACTCAATGTGTATCCAGGTATATATTATTTTTTTAGAAACACATTTCCATAAGTGCAAAGAAACTACACTCTGATCCTGGGCAGAAGTGCCAAGGAGCAACACTTTGATCCTAGGCAGAGTGCACACATATTCTGATCTTAGGCAGAAATGCCGATCCTTATATAAATAACCCTTTGAATTTTTACAGATAAAATATCATCATCATCATCATCATCATCATCATCATCATCATCATCATCATCATCATCATCATCATCATCATCATCATCATCATCATCATCATCATCAACAACAACAACAACAACAACAACAACAACAACAACAGGTCTGGTTAGTTACTCAGAGAAACAATCATGTCACCTATGTCTGTTGGCAGTATGCTGTGTTTTGGGTGATCAATGAAGAAATTAGAAAAAAGGGGTAATCAATGAACAAGTTACTTCTTTCGACATGTTTTCTAGACAAAAAAAGGAGTAAACATTTAAATTTTCAGCCTTCTAGCTACATTGATGTGGCTTGTATACATGATACGTAGATGTATAGCCAACCAACCAGACCACCTAAAAAACCGAAGAAATCTATGTTGATTGTCATGGTGACAGCTTTGGTTAGAGATTCCAATAAGAATTTGAGAAGCTGGAGGATTGAAATTATACATACTATAACCTTTGAGAAAACTGAGCAGTATGCTGGTAATATAAAAAGGCTTGCTGTTACTTCATCTCCCAAGAATGCCTATCATATACCTCTGGTGAGATGATACAGCAATAATGATAAAATAAAAAAGTCAAAACATAAAATACTTATTCAGTCCATTTGAAAGATTTAAAAAGACTTGTTCTATGTGCTGACAAATAAAGCTTGAATATGAAATAATTTTCTAGCATAATCATAAAAAAACAATCTTATTATTTGTTGGCTAATTCAGATTAGTTTCCCCATCTTGATTTTTATAGTCACAACATTTTGGTTATTGTACTCTCCAGCCGTCTTCAGGTGTCTGTAGTTTTCTCTCATCTTCAGAGAATTTCAAGCTGAACCCTTCATTTAATACACAATGTTAGACTGTTGTTATTCTGCTATCCCCATGTTAGGAGATGTTTCATGTCAATTCTTCTGAGATTAATTTGTCCTTGTAATGTTGCTTTTCCTTTCTTCACTGAACCAGAGTACATGATTTTCTCTACCAGAACTAGTGATTTAACATGTGGAATCACCAAGTAACTACATACATTTAATCAATTTTATCTATCCAGCCATTGTATGCTTAAACCTCTTGCACCATATAAACTTTTGAAACTAACTCCAAAATTTATCTCAGTGTTTTGAAAATTATCTGAAGAGTCAAACCAGACTTGAACGTTTTGCCTGCATTGATTGTTAAAATGTGCATATATTCAACAAAAAAATAAAAATTAACCATCTCAAGATATTTTGAGAAAATATTGATACCAGTCTTGACAGTTGAACAAGTGCCAATAAAATTTCTAAAAATTCTTGAACAGAAATGAAACCGATCATTTTACTTACACGGTTACTGGAAAAAAATCCTCAAACCAATGATTAAAGAAACTCACACCAAAACCTCCAACCAATATTTTTATGAATAAAGTATGAACCAACCATTCTTTTCAGATGATTATCAGGGAAAGTAAAAATATCTTTGCTAAAAAGAGTAACTCTATCCAATCCCGAAGTTGAACAGTCAAAGAGATTACAGCTAAAAATAATTAAGGAAAAAACAAACAGTGAAGCTTAGCTAAAATTTTTATCAGACAAAATTCAATGGTTGTATTGGTCAATGAGTGAGACTTAGCAACCAAGTGAGGTAAATGCTTACTCTGTCAATCAATATTCAACGCAACTTTCCTCAATGAGGTTTAAATGTCTGTATTACGTTAATCTATTCACCAATTCAGCCACAACTTGATTTATGCTAAAAACTGTCAATAAACCAGTTTGAGACTTCTTGTATCTGCTCAATTTATCTCTGCATGTTGGTCTAGCCAAATATGATACTATCCTAAAATAATAACTCAGCTCTTGTGTTTCCAATACATACACACACCTGAACAAAGCCCCACACACAAATGCACACACACATTCATACCCACAATGGGCATATATAGATGTATGTGTGCATGTGTGTGTGTGTGTACGTATACTTATTTTTCCAAGTACTGATATCGTAAATTGTAATTCTTATGTGTGTATGTATATATGTATATATATATATATATATATATATATATATATATATATACACACACATATATATATATATATATATATACACATATATACATGCGCATAAATGCACACACACGTACATATATATCACAAGATTTCTAATGTTAGCTATTAATCTGCATATGCATCTATCTTTTCAGTTTCCTATGTGTATGCCAATTGTTGTATTATATAAACACACACACACACACACACACACACACAGGGTATCATTCAAAGAGAGTGTATATGATAGAGGCATCTTATGAATATATAAAGGTCCACCAAATATATTGAAGGAGGTGGTATCAACCAAAAAGCTCACCAGAAAATAGAAGCAATGAGTGAGCTCAATTAGCTGCCACTTCCCCAAATCCTACATGTCAGCGCAATCTTATGAATATATATATTCAGAGAGAGAATCACTGCAGCTCCACAAATGGCCCGAACAGTCAGCCAAGAGATTCTTTTCTCTCTGAGTATCCATGTCTACGTGCATGTGTGTGTGATGCATGTGTCTCTGGGCACTTCTAGTCATATTTTTAGGGCTGCACTCTCGAAAATTTGCACGAGTGGTGCAACACTAGGCGCCATTTTTTGTAAGAGCTTTTTGAGGTCTCTATTCTGGACCAATAATGCCCAAATCTTGTGCTGGTATTTTTGAAGATAATCTTATATAAAAAAATCTATTTTTCTGGATAATTTTAGATAAATTTTCCTTAAAGTGGGGAAAAAAGTTTCCCTCCACCTTTGAACCTCAAAAATGGACAAAAATAGTTTTCTTTACTATGAACACTAAAAGTGAAAAAGAAGGAAGTTTTCTTTCAGTTTGGTCGCAAAAGTGGAAGAGAAATTTGATTCTTAAAAGTAAAAAATGTTTTCTCTCACTTTCCTTTCACTTTTAGCTCATAAAAGTTGAAAATAGGATTTTCTTCACTTCTGACTCCTGAAAATGGAAAAAAGTTTCCCCTCACTTTTGAGTCCTAATTGTGGAAAAAAAGGAAGTTTCTTCCTCTCTTTTGACCTCTTGAAGGAGAAAGAAATCTCAATTTTGGTCCTTCAAAAAAAAATTGCTCTCAAGTAAGAAAGAAAAAAATATTTCCCCTCACTCTCAACTCCTTAACTTTCAAAAATGTTTAATCAGAATATATCAGGTAAAGAAATCACTATTGAAAAAAAAGTTTGATCAGAATGTGAGGCCAGGAGGAGAAACCAAATTAAACAAAAAAGTGTGATTAGAAAATTCTTTCTGTTATGACATCAGTGCAAATGATGTCATAGCAGCTAGTAATAAATCACAAACCCACTTTCTTTGTCTTCCTGTTCATATTACGGATTGATTATAATGAAGATCTGTTTCTTCATGGATAGAATAATTTCATAATAATAGATTAATGTACATTAAAGTAATAACTACATAAACTCGGCACCTGTGCGTGATTTGTATTAAGATTACATTCTTATTGATGATGTACACACTGTTTTCGATACGTCTTCATACTATTGATCAGAAATTTCTTTCTTCATTCAGGAAAGCTATATTGAGGCCTTATTTATCTAAAATACTATTTTATTGTTTGATATATTTATCAATTTTTCATGTACAATACTTACTTGATTATATTCTCTAAGGTTGATTCCTATATCTCCAAGTTTCAAGAAGATTAAGAAGAATAGGAGACACTTCAGTACAGAACAATTAGAACTTGTAATGAAATAAAAGACTTGAACTTAGAGGAAAAAATATGCCAAAATCAGTCAGTAAAACCTGGAAACCAAGCAAATTCATATCAGAGGAGTGAAATTGAAATTGACCAATATTTTCAATATCATCAAGATTATATATTACTGAAACCATTTCAAATTGGCTGGACTCAATATAATAAATTGTGCATATTTAGAAACCACAATGTGTCATTACTAAATAGTCTTTTTTATAAAGGTCATTAAATTCTGGAATACTCTGTTTTACTATGTGGTGATGCCTCCATTAAGCAACAACTACATGATCAAGAATGGCAAATAAAAGAATTTCATAATTTTAATCTCTCATCTAGTTATACTTTTGGGAAAGATATAATTTTTTTGAGAATTGATTCTTCTCTGAAGCAATTTTTGAAGTTATACTAAAATCACCAGGATAGACATCTAATCCATAATATTTCTTTTCAATTAACTGCAGTAAATTCACTTGAGAATAATGAAAATTTATGCTTAAAGAATTCAAGGCAAAGTAAAGGCATTCTTAAAAGATTTTCCTCTGTTAACTTATCAAAGGTCTTGATGCAAAGAGGCCAAATTATAAACATTCCTTCAACTTATCTAAAGAGAGTATTTGAGCAATCATTATTCACAGTAATTGGTGTCTTTCATGGTGAAAAGGAGAAATCTCGATGAAATTCTTGAGCATTTTGTCACTGAGAGAAAGGTCCGCCATTAATTCTGTGAAAAGAAAACTATTCTATTTATTCACACATTTGGATATTTCTTATCCTGCCAGACTTTAAGATCAAATTGGCTTCTATCTGATATGATTTATAATTTAATCCAAAGACTTGGCATAGAACACTTAGACCACTTTACGTATCAAATTTCTCCTTTTCAAGCAATGAGAAGCCAGCTAGTCTTGCAAGCTAATGATCTCTCCTACATTCTGCATAAACAAAATCTTGTCCCAGATTTAATTGAATCCAAGTTAGTTAGAATCAACTCATGTGCAGAAATAAGTGCAAGGCAGAAAATATGAAACACAGTTACTGATAATATTGAAATTCTTGTTCCTGGATCGGATCGATCCTTCAGCTTGCATGTCAATCATCTTTAGCTAGTGGATTTTTATGGGATGGTATTGCAAACCCCACCCTTTTTACTATTTTTACCCATTCCTGGTTTTGATCTCAGAGTAGTCCTTCTCATAGTGTGGTTGCCAACCAATGCTAGAGAGCCCAGTCTGTTCGGCTATTTTACACATAGTAGAAAGGTCTTTGTGGAGACACATAATAATGAAATACAAATAAGAAATACATAATATACTGGTAAAATTTATTAAGTCCATAAGACATTGTTTTCAAGATATAGTCTAAATTGTGGGAGTGATATAAATAACAAAAAAGAATGAGTTCAATCATAAAAAAAACCATAGTATAACTGCTTTCAAGAGTTATACACAACTTGCTATATTGTGAAAATTAGCTACTTGCTTCTAAATTTTTCAATTAAAAGGTTCCATTTTAAATGCATATGAATATAATTGAAATTGACTGAATGGCATTATTCCGACCTATAAATTCCGGTTAATATCACAAATTGATAAAACATCATCATATTAATCCCCACTGCTGCATATCAGTATTAAAGGAATGTAGTATGTATTAATATGAATTTCAGAGATCTTACAGTAAAATATATCATAAATCCTCTAGAGTGACTTTTAAAAATTCAATCTTCATTCTCTGTCATCTTCATCTACGATGTGCAAACATTGAACTAGATTAGTATACAGGGTTAGCCCAAGCCCTTATCAGGCCCTAAGCCCCCACCACCTTTTGAGGACCCTCTCATCACCACAGGGGCCTAAACTGTCCCTTAGTTTACCTATGTGAGAGACTATGAAGTCCGGATGTCAGGTACTTGAACCTCATCATCATAATTGTCTTATTTTAAATGAAACAAAAAGGACTAAGATTTGATCTTACATGTAAAAAAATGATCAAGCAATTTGAGGTTCTTGAGCTGTTTTTTTCTTAAAGTAGGTTAAGTTTAATGAAGTAAATTGCCTAGGAGAAAAAATATGATAAAGTATAGAGCTTTCCTAAAGCTAGAGCATTGAACTACAGGGTTAAAGTCGCAAAGGCTTAGTTTATGATACAACAATAATACTATAATAGAATTATTCTCATTTAAAACCAAAGCAAAATGTTTTTCAATTGAATATCACTATTGAATTTTTGAATTCCGAGAAACCATATGAGACAGCTGAAATCCACAGAGAAGTAAGTCTACAATAATAAGAACGTAATGAGTATCACATTTTTGAAAGTTTGAAAGCTTTTAAATCATTTCCTGAATTTTATATACTAAAGAGGGAAAATGATTATTATCTCCACAACTTGTTTCAGATGTACCAATGCATTAATTGGAGAGTTACATATTATGAAAAAAATATGAAAGAAATTGACCATTGTCATTTATTTTCAGTAATCCAGAATCAAAGTTAAGACTATACAACAACATGAAAATGACAATCTTGAGGTCTAATATTCAAACTTTGGCATGTCTTGTTACAACGCTCAATCTAGAAGCAAACTTTGTTTCAGAGAGAGCAAGATAATGGTTCTTTTCCAAGTGAATAGTTCCATATTGTCAAAATGATAGTATAGTCATGTTGGATTGTTGGGTTACTACCCTATGATTACTACCACTGCATAAGTCATCCTCCTACCACCTTTACTATCATACATCCATAAAAACTGTAGAACTAGAGTAACTCATATATCTTCATGTGTTCGATGTATGCAAAGAAGTCAGTTGCTATGTGAATTTTGCTTCTTATGAGATAGTACAAGATTTGCAAGTCAGCCACTGGCAACTGTTACATTGGGACTGTATCTGCCAGGAGTATTCAACATTTTTTTGCTTACCACCCCTTTGACATATACTGAAGAGATTAAAACCTGATACTGCCTATCTAACATGAAAATTAAAAATTAAAAGCATTTTGCACAAGAATAACCAATAAGACTAATGATAAAATGAATATGTAATTTTTTGTAATTTTTTCTCATTACCACAGAGCTGTAGAAACACCCCTATTCATATCTTTTGAGAATAATGAAGTTTTAGCCAATCTAAAGATATGAAATGAAATCACAAATTAGTATAAGAAAAAAATAGATATCAAATCATTATTAACTATTAATTAATATTGATTTAGTTTCATTATACACAGAAACAAACATTACTCTCTCTAGAATCTAATTAAAACACTTTACCTTTAACTTTCCCTTTTAAGCCTATTACTTTTCTTCAAAACAAACTACTGCCCACTTAAAATTGCAAAGAACAAGTGACAAAATCAACGATTCAGTGTATTATAGTATTAGTGCTGAGAGTACTAACTAGTTTTATTATCAAACCGATACAGCATATTTTAGAAACATTGAAAGTCCAACAATTTTCTACTCGGAAATACATTGTACTACCCAGAGATAAAAAAAAAAGACCTCTTTCTATCTCAGTAGACAATGAAACAACACTGAAGTGGTATCTCCAAAGTGCAAGCCTTAGCAAAGCAAATGAAGTGAGAATCCTTCTCTTGGCTTTGCTGAAGTTGTCCAAAGGAAAGTGGAGCAATATGTCTGGCATCAGCTTGGCTGCAGGAGCCAAAGTTGGCATCCAGTCACCTTAAGGAGGCTCCATACTCCCTGGTTTAGAGTCACCTGCTAGACTGGTAACCAATTACAGCTAGAAAGCCAAGCCTGCCCTGCTATTTGCCCATAGCTAGGGATGGAAAATGGATTCATGCCAATCCCAAGGGCATTAGTGCCAAGTGAATGCAAACTGTCTCAACTGGAGTTTGAGCAATGTATAATAATGCTGAGAATATTGTAGCTGATGGCATAGATATAACACCCTGCCACTGATAAAATAATTGGATATGTAACTGTCATCAACAACATACAATTGGTCCAACTCAATCATAGGTGACTAAAATTCATCTAGCCATTGATATAACAATTGGACGTATAACTTTTGTCAGCAACATATAAGTGGTCCAACTCAAGCATAGGTGACCAGGATTCATCGATATAACAATAAAAAATGTAATGATATAGAAAGTCAGTTTTGTTAGATACTTAAAAAAAAGCACATCATTTATCAATTATCTAGAATTTTATAAATATGCAAGTAGATAGTGATCACAGCAGGTATGTGGTGTAGCCAAGAGTCAAAATGCTTGCTTTAAGGCTCTAGCATGGGAAGACACATCAAAGACTCTAGTTTTTTGCTAAAACAGAGCCATAATAGAGTCTTATTTTTATTTTATTTTGGTTTTTATGAGCTATTTAATTAGGCGTACCTGTTTACTTTTATTCAATATGCTATTCTTTGTCTGGATAGGAGTAACAGAATTTTTCATGAGTTAAAAAAATCGAGTCAAATGTTGGCAGCTCCAAACATAGAAGCTGAGTAACAAATCAGTAAACCATATAATAAAACACAATGTGTATTTATATGTATATATTTTGTGAGTGTGTGTGGAACCCTTTTCAATGAGTATACAGATACTACACTATTATCTGTATTTACTTGGTTACCCACATGGTTGGTTTAATGTGGGGTTCCACTTATGGGAAAGCTGCAAAAATTGCTCCAGGCCCCGCAACAAGTGTCAGACCCATCCTTTTTTGTGTGATGGGATGGTACCAACCTGAGACTAACTGCCCCCCCCCCCCACCGAGACTGGGCAGAGTGAATTTTTGAGGCCATAAGACAAATCCTAGGCTTCTTGTGCTTAGCAATACCAAGCCTCAGTAAGCTATCATTGGCCACAGTATTGCACCAGCACAAATCCAAAGCGTGTTCTGTGAACAGATACTACATGATGATCCCAGGCTGAAGTACCAGGGAGTGACACTTTGATCCTAGGCAAATCGCTCAGATACTACACTCCTGTGTAGAGGGCTAGGGGGTGACACTCTAATATTAGGCAGAGTGCACAGATACTCTGATCCTTGGGAGAAATGACAATTCATACATAAATAATACCGCTATTTCTAAGGGTACTATGTTAGTTTCAAATATAGATTGAAATTGATATTAAAAAAAACTCATAAAAAGATTAAAATGAAATAAAAATAAAAAAAACATTCATTTTCACTCTTGTGAGATACAGAAGAGGAAACAAGTGTTGCAGACCCACAGAAGTGAGAGAGGGGTATCTGAGAAATCAGTTTTGCACAAACACTTTCGATCACTACTCAATAAAGAGAAAAACTATCCAACTATTCACTCCTTTTGCTGAGCTTTTCCCATACTTTTTCTCTTCTTTTTTTTTTTTGTTTTTGAACTAGTTGCCAAATTGGATTTTGGCCAGTTCTGCTGTCGACTGCCAAAATGTGTCCAACTGTACCAAGCAATGTAGATATTGATTAAGAGATTGCTTTTAAAGAAATAAAGCAAATAGGTTGTTAACAATTTCAAGATGAAGGACGCTCGTTTTATATGGTACAACAGGACACACATTTTACATGGGATATTAGATAAACTAATTTTTATCCTTAAGACATATTAAAACAAAGAAGTTTAAAGCTATAGACTATTTTTTTATCCAGTTTTTTCCTTTTGTACATCATCAGTCATTTTTAATGTTGAGTGGGCCTAATGATGAAAAAAAGCATTTATTTTACACAACACATTTTTTCAACATAATCTCTTTTCTTGTCAATGCATTTAATTCAGTGGTGAATATTAATCCCACAGATTAAACATTATGCAGTGAACATTTTGAAATCAAAGGTAGCTAATAATATATATGTCAGGAAAAGACTTATTGATCCACACTTGTATATATATCATCTTATAATAATAATGAATAGAATGACCAGATTATGTAAAGTAGGTTGAATATGGAATGATTTCAAAAAGGAATATAAGGATCATGATCAAGTTGTCTATGTATGTTTACTTAGTTTTGATTTGTTTAGCATAGAGCTATATGAGGCAAAATAGAGAGTACGAAGATTAAACTACACACATCTTCCTATTATCAGCACTCAAAATCTGATCTTAGTAGAAAATATACAACTATCTCAACCACAAGATAGATCTTGATCTAGTCTATTGTGTTACACTAAATTATAATCAGGAATATATTTCAGCCTTTAAGTTGATTTGTCATATTTATACTGTTAACGAGTCTTCAAAAATTCTACACTTGCTTTTCCATTTCATGACCTTGCCCTCTATGAATTATACCTTACTTTTGAGAGTTCTTAGCTCTATACAAAAGTAGTTCAATATATGTTATCATTGGTGTTTAAATTTCTGTATACAATTTTACTTATCTCTGTAGATATTTAACAAAAACATTTTTTTTAGTAATATCCAAGTACAATTAGGTTAAAAGCCAACAAAAATTTATGTTGCTCGATCATCATCCAACAAAGAAATTATTTAAGCATGAAACAGAGACCTACTGAGATCTGTAACAAAAGAACAGAAAAGGGAGGCCAATTTATTTAGGTTATACTTACATGTGGAGTAATAAATCATTTATTACTATAGATATACTTCACATATTTTTATCTGTCATAATGAATCAAAAAGTGTTCAGTTCAATCTCAACTTGTAATTTTTACAGAAGATAATCAATAAGAATTAAGCTATAAGTCTTTGAAAAATAAAACTTAAGTATACCAATACATATTACAGGAAAAAAGAAAATCACCCCAGCCTAACCTTAAGTATGATTCTATCCTTTAATCTCTTGAGAGTTTATTTATCAAATTGTAGGATTCTGTGTTTTTAAAATTTAAGAGCTCTGTGTTTTGAATTGTCTTGATGTTTCAGGAAGTTTCTCTTTTTTTAGAATCCTGAATGGATACATTCATAAACACAGAAATGCACACATAAATTTTCTAGAAAAATTCTTCCAATAGGTTTAATAAAGTAAGATTGTAGCTTTTTTTATCAAAAAGTTCTAAATCTATCATCCTTGTTTTATTATGCAAAAGTTATGATAAACTGTCCATGATTTGTATAATTTAGTATTTATGAGAAGAGACTTCATCAGTATTCATAAGATGGTTTCTGTCTGTTGCAAGAAACTTTATAGCTATTAGGGAGAGTGCATTTTGCAATTTAGCTAGGTGATTTCAATTTGCATTCCGATGATCTTTTCTTGCTGCACGTCTTTCTATTTCTTATGCCATGATTAAGAAGAAGTAAACAGGAAAAATATGCTGCTTAATTCATGATTGAATTGACAAATATTTTCTAATAAGATTATTACTATAGTGTGTACAGAATGTACAGAAGATAGTATAGTATTCAATTGACTTACAGAAATGATGATGTAAGTGTTTGTACCAGCAATTTCTTATACTTCAATAAAAGTGGATATAGGATTTATTTATTATCATTTTTTGACAAGTATTTCTTTCATCTTATTTCTATTGCTTTTTTACGCAACTGTCTGACCATCATTCTATGGTTTTAGTATGCAGCATAGACTGGAAATAAAGAATAAGCCCCTGGCAAGATTCAAACTCACATCCCTTTTCCTCGGGAGCCTAGCCTATTTGTGGAAGCTGCCTTGACAATGAAGGCAACTAGTTACAGAAGCTCGCATCTAACCATGTAGCTTTCATTCTTTATTTTCCCCAAATGTATGATTCACCACCATCTTTAATATGTACATACACTAGTAGTATTAGTAAGAATATTTTTTTGAATTTATGATCAGATGAAGCATAGTCAGTTATTATAAATTTCTTACTAGTAATCTTTCATTTTATTTCTATTGTTTTACAGCTTGGATCAGAAATAAAGAATAAGCCGCTGGCTTACATCCTTTCTTTTTCAGAAGCCTGCCTGTATCGGGTAGCTTCTTTATTGATAAGGCCCCAGAAACAACCAGTTGAGGGATCTAAAATTTGACCATTTAGCTTTTATTTCCAATTCACACTGCATACTCATGACCTTAGAATGATGGTCTGAGGGTTGAGTTGAAAAAGCAACGAAAATAAAATGAAAGAATATTTTTTTGAATTGATGATAATCGACAATGTTTTATCAAATAATAAATTCGGGATTTATTTAATCATAAAAATATTCTGACAAGCCACATGTAGCTCTTTGACATTTAATGTATGGCTCGAAGAAGTATGTTGACAGAACTTTTTATTGTCCAATACTTGTAGCAATGTCCATTTATGTCATGAAACCAGCATGATAAGATTAATTTTGTAAGGTTGCAACTTATTAAAATATCATCAATTTTATGATTTGCTTTCTTTCCCGTGCATGTTTGGACCCAATATTTACAAAGACAAATAGCATTAAAATATCTCATAGTTTTCCCCACTTACTTTTATTTTGGGCAGTCAACATTTTATGCTCCTGAAATGCGAATCTGCATGTACTTTAGTTTAATACATTTAATCATCAGTGGTATCTTCTCATGATTAATTTTTAACTACTCTCTTTTTCATTTTATTTCTGCTGCTTTTTATTGCAACTCTCTAGTCCTTACATTTATTTGATGACTGTTAACCAGCAGTATGGATTGGAAATAAAGTATAAGCTTTTTGATTTGAACTCAATTTTTTTTATTAATAATAATGATAATGCTTCAAGAAATTCAGACAACTTGAGACTATAACATCTACTACTTGTAATATCTAGTAGTGTAGTGTAAAATGAGTGTCTTATACAAAATTATGACAAGGAAATGTTTTATAAATCTAGTGGTAAGCAAATTTAATACTGCAATGTTTGTAAATATTTTGAAAAATGATACCAGTAAGCCATGAGCAATAAACCAAGAAAAGACAAAAATAATGTTTTCTATTCAAATAATGTTTTCCCTTTTGTAGATTTTTTTTTTACTGATAAATGCTGTACTTCATATGTCTTCATATAAAAACCTAATTTTTTTTTATCAGATTCGCTTTTGATGGATTTATTGTCTAAATTTGACTGATACCGCATCCTGTTTTTTTCCCAAATGGGATCAAAGTTTTTTTCTTGATTGCAAAAATCCTGGCAATACCCCTATGATACATAGAATTTGGGTTGAATCAGTGCTCTTAAACCAAGAGAGAAAGCAGACTCGTACAAATACATGTATGAAGACAGATAATTATCATCTGAGTGCATATTCTATCATATAAAACCTTTTTCCATAAAAATGATCCAATAACAAAAAAAAAATATGGAATAACAGTAAAAATTAGTCACCAAAACAGAATTGTTAAACAGTACGCTGAATATTTTATACCAAATCTTCATTTACAGTTACTTGTAGATTCCTGGACTCTGGTAATTGATGAAAAACTTATTCATTATTCATGCTTTCCTATACAGTGTCCATTTTCATTTTTTAAATTAACCATCTCCCAGTTAGAAAACATCAATTAAAACTGTCACCAGCACTGTCAACATAGGTTTCTTCAGTTTTTATACTTGGCTGGCTATATATGGATCATGTAAAGGCTGAGCTAATTGAGCTAGAGGGCTGGAAATTTCAACATTTATTCTCTATTATGTCTAGAAAAAAAAATTTCTTTTTAAAAAAATCCCCGCCCATGAAATATGTTCTTAGCATACCATGGAAGCTTATGCTAAGTTGGTCCCTTAGTTTGTGTTTGACAATTATGCTTACTTTTTGAAAATTTGGACTTTTTTTTAATGACCACTGCCCAACAAAAGGCAAGAGATGTATTCTATAAATTGTTCACCCCTTTTTCCAAATTTTTAATTGATTGACTAACCAGACCTCTCTTCATGTTTGATTTTGTTCTCTTTAATTGGTCTTTGGATATCTATAAATGGTCAAGTGATTAGAGCAATAGACTTGAGGCTATGAGAACTTGCTCAAAATTGTAACATTTTTAGATCATTATTATACAATGATCTCTTGCAAACTGTTGTCCTCATTTTAGTTATTACATTCACAACATTTCGGATGTTGCACTCTTCAATATGAGTCTTTCATGTTTGGAGATGTTCTAAGGGTTTCGAAGCAAACCTTTTATTCAATCCTCAGAGGTAAACTCTTCTCATTCTGCTGTCCTGGATATTGCATACCTCAAATCATTAAATTCTTCTGTGTTAATTTGTCCTTATTAATTCATCTTAATGATGCTGTTACTGCTTGTTCCACTGAAACAGAGGAGAGGGATTTCACTGCTTGACCTAGGGCTTTAACTCATGACAACTAAGTAACACTTAATCAGTAGGCCTTCCCTGACACTTGTGGCGATATGGGTCTGGGAAAGTTTTGCACCTACCCACACACAAACCTGTGCATGTTCCATACCTATGGAAGGATGTTTAAACACCCTCAGATTATAAGATCTTCTAGTCTGTAACATTCCCTGAATTTGAATTATTATAGCCTTTAGTGAATTTCTAATTACTAGTTGAAGATTTTTAAGTTCTTCATCAAGCAAAGAACTGAGTTCATCTAATACTTATTAAAATGGATTAAAATCACCATTGAAAAAAAAATGATTTGATGGTGCTAAATTGAATCATTATAGTTAGGGCCAGCAGAAGGGTTTCATGCACCCTAGGTGAGATTTGAAATTTGTATTGGGGTTTCATGTGCACTAGGCGATATGTAATATTCTATTTTTTTAAGGCTTGGAGTGTGCTCCTAGGATCTCTGTACCCTGGGTGAACACCTAAGTTAGCCTAACAGACAGGCTGGGCCTAACTGTAAATAGCCATAGGCAGTGCAAACATGGGAGGCAGACATTTTGAAAAGTATCAGTTGCATCTGGAAGTTTCAAAATGTATCCTATACTAAAGCAGGCATTTTTACCATTTGTTAAACTGAGTTTTTGATTTAAAAAATCCCAGGAGAGCTTGAGAATGGATCTGAGAGCAATGATGTTACTAAAAATGAATTGTAAGGAAGCGAGTGAACTCATTTGAACAAAGTGTCAAGATATAGCAAACCTTTGCTTCTTATTCTTGTGCTTGACTATTTCTCATCATTTTTTTCTACTCTCTCTCTCTCTCTCTCTCTCTCTCTCTCTCTCTCTCTCTCTCTCTCTCTCTCTCTCTTACAGGTAACTTATTTTCAATGTTATCTCAGTTTCTCTCATCTTTTCTGTCTTTCTTTAACCTTTGGCTAACTGGCTAGTTGTTTTATGTTCTGATTGGAAAATTGATTTCTAGCTGAGAGGTAGAATAGTATAACCTCATGAAGCAATTTTTGGATGCCATCTGTAACAAAAAAATAGTTCTTCATGAAAGAAACAAACAACAATGAACAAAAACCATAACATTTTCAACTTTGAAAACAGATCATTCAAAGAATTTTTCTTTTCCCTTTCATTTTATTTCATTTTTTTTTCTCAAAGTACAAAAACCTCCAACTTCAGAAAAAATGCATTCTAGATAATTGCAGATCACTTGGAATACTAAAGCAACAAAATTTTATGATAAAAGAGAACTATACTACATTAAAAACAAAATTATATGTTTCACACTTCTTTGGAGTTTGATATGGCAAGAGTATTTTATGCATAAAGCCGTGATACTGTTTTAACCCAAAAATGCAGGTGAAGGCATCACTTCTGACCTGCTACAAAATACGATTAGTTATCATGAGTACCTGTAAAAAATTATTTCTACCTAGTGATCAGAGTATCTGTAAGTTCCACCCAGGATCAAAGTATCACTTCCTGGCCCTCTGTATAAGATCAGTGCACTATCTGCTTGCAGTACATTCTTTGGCAGCTTTGCATCAGTGCAATGATGTGGCCGATGATGACCTACTAAGGCTTGGTATTGCTAAGTGGAAGAGGCCTGGGATTTGTTCAATGGCCTCAAAAAATAACCTAGCCTAGTCTCGGAGGATCAGTGAACCCTAGGGCAGCACCTTCCCATAGCATTAAATTGAAATGTCGGGGTTGTGAGCACCTTTGCAATACCAGTTGCAGGGACTGGACCATTTTTTTAGCTTTTCATAGAGAGCCCCACGTAAAACTGACCTTGTATCATATCTTGTTCTCATGGGAAAACAAGTAAATATGGATAAGATTGTGCTATCTGTGTTCTCAGCATTGAATAAAAGTGTTGCTCTCCAACAGGTTTTGTACTTGAGCAATCTAACAGCATTTGAAATTAGGTATTGGTCCTTGTCTGTAACAGATAGGTGTTAGCATAAGCAAACAAAGCCTTATCAACTTATAAGGCAAAGTTCAACCTTTAAGCCACCAAAAATTGATCATTCCATTAGGATTGATTTTGAGCAATCACCACATTCTTTTGAAAAGAAGCTGATATTCTTTTTTGTTGTTCTCAATTTTTCTTTCATTAAAGAAGGATTTTTAGAATCTTACTAAAATGAAATAAAAGTATAGAAACCTTAACAATATGAATTATAATTTATTAGAAACCATCAACTAAAACTATCAACACCAACATAGATTTCTTCAGTTTTTGAGTTGGTCTGGCTGGCTGACTATGTATGTTGTTTTTTCAAAATTCCCCCTAATTGGTTATCAGTGGAGGGTTCAATTTACACTGTAAGCTTATGCTAAATTGTACCAATTTAGTCTGTGTCTAGCAGCATTCACACTTGTTTTTTTTTAAAAACTTTGACTTTTTTTAGATATTAATGTCCAAAAAAAGCCAAGAGAAGTAAATTATTCATTGATCACTCCTTTTTCCATTTTTTAATTGGTTGATTGGCATGCTAACAAAAGATGTTGGTCACAAGATAGTCTCCATTGAGTGACTAAGCAGATTTGTCTATTTAATTATCAAAGGTTAGGATCAGCCATGCATATGTCACACTTCATCTTAAAACTCCATCACACATACCAGAGGACTATTCTGCATAGAGGCACGTCTGACTAAGGTCCTTTAATCATGGAGAACATTCCCAAAAATCTTCACTCAGAAGCCAATCTATCATGCAATTTGGAACCTTATATCTGTTACTGTATTTTGTGATTAGGTTTTAATGATACTTTTCCTTGTTGAGTAAATGATACCAATCAAAGTGCTTGAAAAACACCAAAGTTATGCATAAGTTCTTTTCGTTATAAAACAATTATAAGACGAATAGAACGTATCTTATGAAATTAGTCACGTTGCAATTCTTGGCAAGTAGTTGTATGTGTTGATTATTTTGAGAGACAGAAACAGTTGTAAATAAAGGAAGAATAACTATAACGTTCCTTGTGTTGATTCAGAAAATCTTTACAGATCATTGTAAGTTGGGAATTTACATGAAATGCATTCCGTAAAAAGTAAGCAGTCAGAAATCAAAAACAATTTCAAATACATAATCAATTCAAAATATTTTTTATCCTTCAAAATGATTAGAGGAGAGTGGGGTACATTGGACAGCCGATAATTCCTTTGGTGCCTCAGCTGCAGAAGTTCCTAGCTCCTTCTGAAAAGACCACTCTTGGCAAATTCTTGGACAAAGTTTTTTCATTAGCCTTGAGGAAGCTTCAAGTTCTCCACAATAAGTTTTGTGATTTGAGGCAACAAAAGTAAATTTTGTATTTTTCCCTTATGATTTAATTTCTCCTCAAGTATAAAGAATCTAAACTATTTACTTGTGTCTTGATCTGTCATGAGTCGTGCTCTGTTGGCCGTAACTTTATCATGTTTACATTTTGTCTCCCGTGTGTATTTTGCATGGGATGCTGGAATGTTCCTGGGGGGTATATTAGACCATAGGGTTTGAGATTGGTTGGACCACTTTGATTAGTCGGTCCAACCTGCCCTGAAGATTTTTCTTCATAAAGCTTATCTATATTCAGCCATCTGAGACTACCATAGTGGTCATTGAAGGCATTTGATATACAGGAACTATATATCTTTAGAAATCTTAGTTATAGGGTCACTAGGTGTAAACCTTTTTTCGAGTGGAAATGATTAGAAAATATCAACGCAAGATCAATGACACTACATATGATGGTTCTTTGGTTCACTATATATTGAAAGGGATTGGGAAAGGAAAATCTGTGGGAGATATTTTGAAAAATCAGCAGATTCCAAAGACAACACTGATTCTTTCAGAAATGCTGCACATCTGAGAAGGAACATTTGCTTGGGTTGTTGATTGAAAAGTCAAACAAAAAGACCAAGAGAAAAGGAAAGGAGCAATGAAGGTATCTAAGAATATAGTGTAAGAGACCACCTATGCTGATTACAGTGACCTGGAAAATGAAGATAGCTTTCAAGGAGATGACAATTCTGATGCTTAACAAACTTTTCTAAATCTCAATTTTCCCCTGTACAACACCATTTGGGAAGGACTTGATATTGGCTAACATTTAGCAAGATGTAATACTATCACCCTGAGTGAGAATCTGAGACTTTGTCACAAAAGCAGTTATCTGACAGTCAAAAGTGGATCAGCGGGCCTCATTCTCCCCTATTCAAACCGGTAGAATATTTACTTATGCAAAATGCATGGAATTTCATTTTTGCATCTAAATCAGTCGTACTGGAAATGTGGATTGTACCAAACTACAGTTGATATAGATTTGGTTTAGAGTACTGGACTTTTTGAAGCATCGAATAAAGAAGGAATCTCCATGAGTTTCTGAGCACAGTGTCTCATAATGAATTTTCTTTTGAACTAGTTTTATTCCAATTATCACACATATAATTTAAATTATTGAATCTACTATGAGACTTTAAAATTTGCTTGTATACAATCAGGTACATTTTTATACTCATGAGAGATCAAATAACACGATAGTGAACATACAGCTTTATAATTGGTCTATTTTAGATTGAAATCATATTGCCTTTGTATAAACTGAATATTTACACAGTCAAGTATTAGGTGCTCATTGGCTCAATGGTTAGGGAAAAGGCTTTAAAATTTAGAGATTTGAGAATCTAGTCCAATTTCTTGAAAAGTGACTCTGATTCATTCATTAAGAGTAAAAATTTATTTTCCACATATTTCCTTAGTATATCTCTGAATTTTTGAGATGAGGTATTATTATTATTTCTATTGATATTCGGACTATCCTCATCTTGGTTGTTTTTCATATAACGTTTCGGCCGTTGTACTCTACGGCCTTCATCAGGTATCATCTGGTAGGTGTGTGGAAGTAACGAACCGAACCCTTTATTTATCCGACAGGGGTATATTGACCGTACGCCCCTCTTAGCATTAGTAGTATTGTTATATTGTCTCACATTAGGATTGAACATAGCGTAGTAGTTACAGCATCAGACAAATTACTGCAAAGTAATCTGATGGTTCTAGGTTCGATCCTAGTGTGAGACAATATAACAATACTACTAATGCTAAGTGGGGAGCACAGGCAATATACCCCCATCAGATAAATAAATTACTTCCCCACACCTACCTGATGAAGGCCGTAGAGTACAACGGCCGAAACGTTGTATGAAAAACAACCAAGATGAGGATGGTCCGAATATCAATAGAAATATATATTTTTCTTTTTCGCAGAGAAGTCAGAATAATACTTGTAAAATCTTTGAAGACTACAATGTGTTTACTCAAACTCACACGTTAGTATACAGCGAATCTTAAATGTATATTTGTTTTAAAAAGGAAAAAAAAAGAAGAATTATAAAATGAAATGTTATTTAGCATTTGGCTTGGGAATGCTTATTATATAAAATTGCAGAGTACAATTTAAAAGCAAGCCATAATAAGTGGTTGATTAAAGAGTTTGAAAATATTACACTGAATTTGAATAAAGATGGAACAAAAATTCAGTGCAAGGATATGATTATTAATGACAACAATCTTGAATATTCTCTGTGAAAAGAAAGAACAAAAGAAAAGAGAATCAATAGGCAAATTGTTGCTTAATGAAAAATTTGTGTCAGCTCAGACTAATACAAATAACCAAGCAGGGGTATCCACTACCACTTTTCCAGCAGGAAAAGGGGGGGGGATATATTTCTGGCGGGGTGGGGGGATGATATATTAAGATCAAATCTTAGTGGCAACCCTGCTACCAGCGGATAATAATACCATATTTTTATATGAGGGTATGAAGTTAGGTCACATAAAGCAATTATCCTTTATTGACTTTCAACTTTCAAACCCCCTCACATTTAGTGAGAAAGCCTGATGTAGGGATGCACCCCCCCCCCGTTTCCACCCCTAAATGGATGTAACTAAGCTAATTAGTTGATACGAGTTAATTGCATTTCGCAAATCCAAAATTAAAGTGCTTTTATGAAAACTTTTTGTTAGCCAAAAAGGTATGAAGAAGTAATTCCTATAATTTGTATTGGAAGGATTATTTAGCATTCCAAGACCCTAAAAATGGTGATGATGGTATGTTAGGCTGAGTTGCCAGAGGTTGAGGTGATAAGAAGTACAGGAGACCATGGTGCTAAACAAACTCTGAACTCTATTTTTGCTTTTTGCCTTTTTTCGTGAAAGAAAAAAGTGATGTGAAGCAAACTTTTGAAAAGTAGAAGATACATAAAGAATTATGTGTATATCATATTCCTTCATGTATAACACAAAAAATTTCATACTTGAATCTACATGAAGATAGAGAGCAAGGTTGAGTTATACTTGATGTTACACAGAAAAAATTTATGCATCACTAAAATTAAGACCATTTGATGACAGAGGTGATGCAAGATCTCAGGTACAGGTGGAGAGGCTAATTGTTGAAAGACTTATGTCTCTGCTTTTTTATTTATTTTTCACTCATGTGAAATATGTTTTTCAAAGTAGTTTTGGTCCAATAAAAGTTTTGCTTGAAAAAAATGTTCATGCAACTGTAACAATAAGAACTCTGGGTGCACTTTTTTCCCTTTCCGGGGTGAAAAGCAGGGGGGAACTTTTTCCTTTCCCTTTTAGGTATGAAAAACAAGGGAAACTTTTTCTGTTTTAGGGATCAAAAAGAGGGGTAACTCCAGTCCATTTACAGCTACTTCTCAGACTGAGCAATCCGGAGCATTCTGCTAGTTTAGGATATATTTGGTTTGATAAGGAAATAATATCTCTCTAATTCAGTAGCTGACAGGCACTTGCTTTTAAAAAAAAATAATTTCTGATCCACTGCGCCCCAGCCCTAGTACACAGTAAATCAACACATGATTGAATGATTCAAAAAAGTCACAGAGTGAAACCAACTACCTATTTTATCAAATTATTGTAGAACTGGAAACTAAGTTACAAAAAAAACCCCTCGAACATTGTACCAATAGGGCAAAGGACGTTTTACAGACATGGAATATTATAAAAATCGTTATCTAGAAATGATACCCAGGACCTTCCAGTGTCATAACCTGGGTGCATAACCTGTTTAACCACTACTGAAAATCTATAGGCAGCAGAAATTGTAAATCATCACCACAACAAAAGATTTTATTTCTGCACAACCCTGTGGATTGAAGGTATCCTGTGTAGGTCAAACCAAACTGAGTTAAACTTATTCAGGAATTAAAATGTTAGTGGTCTCTGCTAAATCAATAATCTGTCTATTATCTGCGCAAATCATTGTCACTGTTTTTATAAAAAAATGGCCTATTGAATAATTGAATAAACAAAATTCCAAAACACTTATTTCACTTTGATTTGAGGTCTGACACTGATCTTCTTGGTTATTAACTACAGATTGACATTTCTCATCAGCAAATATGACACAAAATTAATAGAAGTTGAACACCAAATAATCCTTCACTTGGCCAGAACTAGAAAACGAGACTGCCATTCTTAACGTGTAACCTACACTGAATATGAATGTTCAACTCCAACAAATCTTGGTTTCCACTGCAGTGACATAGCAGCTATTTTGAGTTAATTTGCTAAAGTAAAGATGGTTTTTGCTTTCTCGTGATTTTCTTTGTTACTACTGCTTTCACTGCCCTCAACTGCTCCAGTGTACTGTATCCTACCGCATCTGGTTGCCACTCTCTGGCAATAACACCCTATGTAGCATGGAAGTGTCTTCTTTGCACAGGAACAATTCTTCTAGCTCTCTCTGACACCTTCACATGAGATTGTCATGGACAATGTATAAGGTCTTCAAAAGGTGTCCTAGGCTTCTTGAGCGCTTCTAGAGAGTATAAAGGGTAATCTCAGGGAGCTGACGGGTGTCGCAGTATTGGAGATATGTAGATGGCATTGGGGTTCTCATAGAGGAGAATGCTTGCAACATCAAGCAGTTCCTCAATGTGGAAAGCAAAAAGTTTTTCCGAATCATTTCAAATCTCTTTATGAAATTTCTTCTGAAGAACTCCTACAGCGACACTTCAGGGCAGTTGGGAGGAGTCCCTGATATTCCAGGATATATAGAGCATATAGGTGTAGTGACCCAGCTTATCAAGTAGATTGAAGGACATAAATGGTGCCGTGGCTAGATTTAGCTAATGCTTACAGATTGGTCCTGCAAAAGATAGCACGTCTTACAGAAAATTTGGGATTTCTCAACTATCACAACAACTTCAGTCTGAGGAGGTCTTGTGGAAATTTAACATCAGCGTAGTTTCAGCCACAGAATTGCTTCCTCACAGGTTGCACTACTTCTGCGGGACTATTTACACTGTTAAAGAGAGCTGAGGTGTAAATTTGGTATGAGATGTCCCTCAATTAAAGCATTCATAGATGGCCTGACTGTCACAATACGATCAGTGGCTGGATGCAGGTATCTCCTTCAGGGTTTCAAAAGGCTTATGGCTTGGGCTAAAATAAGCTTTAAGCTGGGATAGTCCAGATTTCTAGTTCTCAGGAAAGGTAGAGTTCAGTTTCTCATTAGGAGACATCTGATCTCTGTCCCTGACAGAAAAGCCAGTCGGGAGTCTTTGGGAGATTTTCACCAGTAATCCAAGAGATACTGAGGCTTGTGGAACAGTTATGAATGACCCAAGCCATTGGTTCTCCATGGTGGACAAGTCAGGGTGTCCTGCAAAATTCAAAGTATAGCTATACCAGCATAGAATTCTGACGTGGATCCTCTGTCCGCTCCTAATCTATGAAGTTCCAATTACTTTCATAAATGGCCACAAAAGGAAAGCCAACCAGTTCCTGTGCAGGTGGCTGGTCTAGCAATGAAGCCTAAACAGCATTGCCCTTTACAAGCATAATACCAACCTACAGCCTCCTTTAAGTAGTGTGGTAGAGGAGTTCAAAGGTACCAGAGTCAGAGGGGTCCTGTCCTACCAGGATTCCGCTGACAAGAACAGGAAGGAAGGAAGTGGAGTGTGCAAGAGGCAGTTGGGTCGGCTGAGGTAACGTTGCATCACAATATCCTGCTGGGCATCATGGTAACAGGTCAGGCGAGGTCCAGCAGCAGTACAAAACTTTGCTATAGTAAGGCTTGAGGGAAGGAGAAGAGAAAGATGATCCAGGAGGAAAAAAATGCAAATGGTTGAAATGAACTAAGGGGGCCTGGATAAGGTGGGAATCAACAACAAAAAATCACTGGGAAAGATCTCTGAGAGGTAGAACTTCACCAATTCAAATTCTTAGTCCAGTTTTTATACGATGTCCTCCCCAGTCCTTTCAACCTGTTCAGCTGGGATCAAGCAGATGTACCAACTAGCCCACTCTGCCATAAAACAGAATCCCTAGAACATGTCTTGAGTTGCTGCCTGAGAGCCTTGGAGGAGGTTGGTATCATCGGTGACATGACCAGGTTCTGCAAGCAGTGGCAGAGACAATCTACATTGGTATCAACTGCAGCAGGTGTCAGAACCCAGCAAAACGGCCCATAATATTTGTTAGAGTAGAAGAAAAGCCCCAGCCTCAGCCAAAGACGCACGGTGGGCTGCTCACAAAAGCCAAAAACTCAAACTGCCTGGCTGGCTTGGGTCGACAATTGATGTTCCCAGAAACCATCATAGCCATCAGACATGGTTTTGATGTCAGTGGCAACTCAGTGGTTAGTTTGGTTGGAGCTTACTGTCTTCTGGGCAGACTGTATAGAATAGGCTCAAAAAAGGAAGAGAGCCAAGTATGAGGAGCTTGTGGAAGGCCTGCTGCTAGCTCATGGAAGTGGGCTGAAGAGGCTTTATAAGCCAATCTCTTCGCCGGATCCAAGGAGAGATATGTGGAAGAAAAGTCATCAGAAACATCTTTGGAGCTGCTGAGAAAGCTTCCCAGTGGTTCAGGTTGAAAATACACCACCTGGAAACAAGAAGGCTTAATCAACCTCGGCTGGGTTGCTCAGGTGAGGATGTAAGATGATTCAGACCTGAAAAACCTGTGAACCTTGGGTTTAAATATATATCATAAAAAATTGCGCTATATTATAGAGAAACTCTCATTTGAAATGGTTTCCCGTCATTACACGGTTAATGTATCACTTCTCAATATGAATAGAATAAACTATTAAAGAAAATTGGACTGCTGCAGGAATCAACCAATAGGGTAGCCGCTTCAATGTAGTGATGCCATTGAACTAAACAGCCACTGATAATGCCAAGGCCCAAATAACTGTTTTCACTCCTTATTCTCATCATGCTTATTCTTGGTCTATTTGTTTCTTTCAATGTAATAGATATGTATTGAGAAATAGATATATATGATTCAACGGAATGATTATGAATTACATCATATTATATAGATAATGGGGCTGCTCTGTCTAGCTCAACAGTAAGAGAAACGCTAAATTGGAGCGGCTAATCAGGTTCAATTCCTGAAGCAGCCTTATTTTCTTTGTTTATCTATTGTTTATATTTCATTCTATTTACATTGTCTAGGCAAAATGATACATTAACCGTGTAATGATAGGATATCATTTTGAATAAGAGTTCTGATATAATATAACGCAATTCATAATCATTCTATCAGATCATTCATGTTCATTTCTTTGTACATATATATATATATATATATATATATATATATATTTATATAATTTTTGTGAAATGACAGTTCAGAAGACCTTGTTGTGTACAAATGAGATTCTTCAGTTTATTTTGAAATTTCGCAAGTCTATCCTGGCTTCTTCAGAAAAAAGTGAGAGAGATACAAGAAATAGTCTGTTGTATAATCTGTGTTTGGTTGTGGGCAGGTTTAGTAATTACTCAATGAATTAATTGGATACAGTGGATATTAAGTGTTTTAAATAGCAGAGTTTCAGATGAAAGTGGAGTGTTTATATTTATCTACATGATTCATATCAATACACCGGCCATATACCATAATTCCCTATGTATAATCTGCATGTTTTTCCCAAAATTTTGAGCTAAAAATCCTGGTGCATATATTTATGGAAACATAACTGCAGGACATTTTTCCAGCACAGTTAGTTTGGTGTAGAAGGCCAGTTTAACTGCCCCCATTGATGCGATACTGAGTGATAATATAGCCCACCAGATGGTAGTAGTGGCAATAATTTTAGATGAGAATACTCTTTTAATAACATCTCTTTCAGGTAATTAAAATAAGAGAATTATAAAAATATATGTTTGGCTAAAATTACCTTTTTTTATTATTTTTTAAAACTTTTTTTAATGAAAAAGTAAAAATGAAAATATGCAGTCAATACAATAACACACTGGCCCTAAGCCAGTATGAAATTATGCAATCTGTAACTGCCTTAGTTATGAGAGGAATAAGTTAATTAAAAAATTGTTGTGCAAACTACTGCTATCACCTTTTACTTATTGTTGCGTTAGCAGCACTGACCACATGATCAGTCTAAGAGAAAAGGGAGGGAAAAAATTAAATTTTTGTTCAAGAAAAAGAATTGAAAGAAAAGAATTTGTCATTTTCTACAGATTACATATATGCATTCATCATGATATCAACATCAGCAAAGTAAGGATCATCTACATCACAGTCATTAAAATTCTCTTCTCCTTCCTTTTCTTTCTCATCTGTCCGCAATGTGCTATTCTCAGTCCCATCAAGTAAATTTGATATGCAGTAATGTTTGATTGTTAAAACAAATGTCTGTTCATTCATCCAACTAACTCACCGAATTCTCTCTTCCCTCCTCTTTACTTATAGTCAGCTACACCACAGTCAATTACAACAATATTCAACCATACCCCCACGCTCACATATTCATAACATGCATATATTTGAGAACAAAAAAATATACAACCTAATGAAGTTTAGAATAAAAATCACATCTTCTGACTCTCAGTCAGCATCTGGAATTTAGGAGATGCTGATCAGATCAATAGTGGGTATGGAGTATACTCAGAAAATGCATTTTTCATTCAAAATTTAAGCTTATTCAGCTTTCTGTTTTGATAATAATTATAAAATTTGATCTTTCATTCAATTAGCTAAAATGATATAAACTCACCTATAAAATATGTAAATTGATACAGAATTTCAAGTCAATTTCTAAGTCTAGCTATTTTGTGCTTAAGCTTGAATACAATTTTCTTTCATGAGAATTAATTGGTCCAGTTAGTATGAGGATATCCTCTTGTCATGTCTTTGATTTTTGCATTTGCAAAAAATTCTGTCAGCCATTTTTCACTTTACTATCTGCTTGTGGACATGCAAAGAATTAAGCATTAATTAGCACAACAGTTGTATTCACCCATCCTTATTCATTTTAAGAAAATTAATTGATATATACTTAATTAATATCAACAATCACTCTTGATTTGCATAATGTTTATGGATCTGTAACCAAGATAAAATCAATCTCAACTTACTGAGCAATTAGATCAGACATTTAGAATTTTGGGCTAAATATACAAAAACAAAACTTGTAAATGTAAGCAGTCTTTTGAAAGTCCAACAGTACAAATAAATTGGCATTCTTTATCAAATATGAGTTCAACTAAGAAACAAATATGCAGCTTGCACAGATTGCAGGAGTAAAATATCACGGCACTAAATTTAGACATTGATTCAGTTTAGGCCAGCTTAGCACAGTGCCATAAGAGAGAGGTTCTCAGTGAGAATTAAACTCATTCACAATGGTATGCTAAACACCATACAGCAACAAATACTTTTCTATTCATTAAATGCACTCAGAGACAACAGTATTTAGAGGTTGAAATGATTTCATCATGTGCTAGCTGTATTCAAGCATCCATTCCTTTGTGTTGTGTCAGCTACGTTGTTTTTCGATGTAATACGATATCTCTGAATGGAATTGGTACAAACCTGCATCCAGCTTAAAGGAGATCACTTTCAACATCTATTGTAAAGTTAAAATGTATGTTTAATTAGCATCTTCTTGTAATTGTTTTTGCAATTTGTCTCTTCAAAAAATACTTTTTAGATTTAAAATATTTTGAAAACAAAAAGATGGTTGCATTCTTCTTGAAACACCCTGTATATCATGTTGGCTGTACTCCAAAACTCTAAACCCTCGGAACCCTTATTAAAATGAAATAAGATAAAAACAGCTGAATAATATTTTCTTAAGCTAATGCACTAGCATTTTGAATGTTTTTAATTATTAATGGAGACCATCGAGTATGAAAACAGCTCACTTATGAAGGTACATCAATAAGTTCATAGCGTAATGATGGGGAAAGTATAATGTCCTTCTTTTTCAATGCACTTAACCAAACACTTCTCCATTAATTATATAGATTATGCAGTAAAAAATTCTGATTGAAATTCAGGTAATAACTATGTCAGGCAACAAATCTATTGATCCACCTTTGTGCATATTATGATACAAAATTGCTCAATGATGGAATTTAAATTCAACAGCAACAACCTATCCTACATTATAAGCTCCTGATCTTTCAACTGGTCAGACAAGTATAAGAAAGTACTTAATCTCCTCATTATAGACAATTTCTGTATTCACTAACCAGCAAAGTCTGTGCAGAAGAAAGAAAACAGGAAAAATTAATTAACAGTCATTGTATATCACTTTCAGCCAAGCTTGTGTCATAGAAAAATTGCAGTCCAAATACATACATGCACATATTGTATGTATGTAAGTATGTATTTACACACAGACACACTCACATACATACATCAAGGCATGTACTTTGTTACTAAACTACAATGGGATAAGTCAACATCGAAAAACAGAAATCAAGGGTGCTTTTTCTTTCCGGTTGATTTTTCAGTGAGTCTGCCAAATTGTTTACATATAAGTTAAATTGCGAGTCTCCTATGCTATCTATAATTTAGGGCTCTGATTCTAGTGACTATAGTGGCAGACATGTTAGCTAGTTTCATTGACGGAATGGAAAATTACAGGTTGAACAACCGATGAAAAGATAGAGAGGTAGTTATGATCAAACTACTGGTTAGTAATCCAATAGAAACAATCAATTGACCGATGTCTTTTGGCAGCATGCATATGTTGGGATGATCAATCAAAAAATTGGAAAAAGTCTTGTTCAATAAGTTAATTCTCTCAACTTTTGATGGTTCACGACAAAGTCTGAATTTTCAAATAACAAATGTGAATGTTGCTAGACACAAATTAAGGTGCCAATTTGGCATAAACTTACAGTGTAAAATTGAAGCCCCTCAAAAAATTTATTTTGGGAGGGAATTTTTAAAAAACAAATAAGGAAGCGGTGTTTAAATTTTGAGGCAGATCCAAGTATTTTCCAGTCACTTTCCATGCATTATAGCTATATTTACACAGTACAATATCTCCAAAGGCTCCCAATGAATTTCAATTGAATTTTTCTGAAGAATGGTCAATGCATTTTTGGGTGGATTCTGGAATTATTCATGGTCACTTCCCAGTATCATAGCTATATATATATATATATATATATATATATATATATATATATATATATATATATATATATCCAACATATATATCCAACATATATATATATATATATATATATATATATATATATATATATATATATATATATATATATATATATATACAACACAATACCTCCAGAAGTTCCCAATGAATTTCCATTAAATTTTGTGGACGGGTGGGCAATGGGCCAAAGAAACGATGTTTGAATTTTGTGGCGGATCCAGATATTTTTCAAAGTCACCTACCCTGCATGGTAGCTATACATGTATGGCACGGTATGTATACAATAAAATATCAATGAATTTCAATAAATTTTGGGGTGGATCCAGGAATTTTTCATGGTCACCTCCACTGTATCTCAGCTATGTGTATGCAACAAAATATCTCCAAAAGTTCAAAAGGGAGGGCAATAGGCTGAGCAAGAGGTGCTTACATTTAGGGTAGGTTCCAAGAATTTTCCATGGTCACCTCCCCTGGCTCATGTATGTACATACCAAAATATTTACAAAAGTTCTCAGCAAAAGAAGTTTTTACATTTTGAGGTGGATCTAGGAACTTTTCACAGTCATTACCCACCTGCATCATAGCTATATATACACAGCTCTGTATCTGAATGTTCTCTGTGAATTACAATGAAATTTTGTGGAAGGTTGGGCAATGGGCTGAGGGAGAAGTAAACATATTTTTTGGCAGATCCAGTCACCTTCTATGTATTGTTTAAAAACTGAAGAAATCCTTTTTTCTAAAGCACAAAAATTTAGAAATTTCAATTTTGGAGATGTGTTCTATTCACAATATATACATACTACTCAACTGAACTCTGTCTTTCCATTCATCATACAAAATTACTGCTTCAAAGTATTGTGATTATTTCCTTTCACTTCATTGAGAAATCATATGCTAAAACACGTATGGGGAGAGGGTTCAACATGAAATGTAACTGTACTGTAGAACTGAACTCTCTCTTTCCATCCATCATGTCAAATTATGGCTCCAAAGTTTGTTGATTATTTATTTTCACTTTATCTTGTTTTTTTTTGTGTTCTATTTACAATGTATATATACTGCATATACAATTATATAAAAATGGAGAGGTAAATTCTACATTTGTTTCATGATGAAACCATTTTCCAAGATTCTTGAAAGATGGTTTTACCATGAAACACGTAAAATTTACCTATCTGTTTTTATATAGTTATAATGTTGCTTGGATTTTGTTTAAAAACTTAACTAATACATTGAGCACTTTTTTAATAAGAAAAATAAACGATAAAATTGAACCAAACTATTTTCATTGTTGGAATAATTTTTTCCCAAAATATATACATATGTACAAGTCAAAGACATTTATTATATTGGTACAGGTATCCCCCGATTTAGAGCAGTTATAAAAATGATTTTACATCAAGCTTAATGCCCAAGAAGACAGCCTTTAAGCCGATCACTAAAATATTGATAGTTCTCCTATATTTATGTATCTATGTATGTTTGTAACTGTAATGCAACAAAAATGGAGCTCAACCCTAGAGAATAAAACAAATCAGGCTGATTTTCACTAGTTATAATATCTTTTAGTAGTGGTGTTCAATTTACTTAACAATCACAATGTGAAACTGCAATTTGACTAAATGCTATGTGCCTTATTACATAGATTTGGAATATTTATGACATCTTCAAGGAATCTTTTGTCCTGAATACACTTTCTTTTGGAAATTTTTATTCTGACAACACTTTCTTTTGGAAGTTAGTTTTTTACCTGACCTTATATTCATATTATATTGGTACTTCACAATATATATCATACAAAACTATGGCTTTGAGGTATTGTTAATTCCCTCAATTTCATTGACTAATCTATATTCCAGAACATGATTCTGATTATGATATAATTATACTACTGAACTGATCTCTCTCTTTCTGTGTCAGAAGTATTTCGATCACCTATTTTTGAGCTAAAACCATTTTTTTTGTGGGTTGATGTCCATTTATAACATTGTTTTTCCTAACACAAAATTCAGGTTTTGAATCAAGATACTACTACAATATGTTAACTTGAAGAATGCAAAAGAAATCTGGTTGATTAGCAGCAGTAAAGTAACGTTGTGGGCTCTGCATTTGGGCTTACACTGATTAATAAATCAATGGATAATAGGATCATCTAGTATATATGTATATGTATATATATATATATATATATATATATATATATATATATATATATATATGTGTGTGTTTGTGTGTCTGTGTGTGTTTGTGTCTTGTATAAATCAAAGACACATCTATTATTACATATTATGTGTCCCTTCAATAAAATGTTGTTTGTTATGATGCAATTCATTATATATAAACACACACACACATATATATATATATATATATATATATATATATATATATATATATATATATATATATATATATGATTATAAATTGCGTTATATTATATTGAAACATTCATTTGAAATGATTGCCCATCATTACTAGGTTAATGTTTCATTTAGTCTACACAATGTAAATAGAATGAACAATCAAAGAAATGGGAGTGCTGCAAGAATCAAACCTACAAGTGATAGGGTAGCCATTTCAACAGAGCATTGCTCTTACCATTGAACTGAACAGTCGCTGGGAATGCAAAGGCCCATGTAACTGTTTTCACTCCAAATTCGCATCTCGTTTATTCTCAGTCTATTCATTTTTTTCAATGCGACAATCATGTATTGAGGAATGGATATGTGTGATCCAACAGGCTAAGTGATACATTAACCCTGTAAAGATAAGAGATCATTTCAAATAGATATTTCTATATAAAATAATGCAATTCATAATCATTCTGTCAGATTATATACATCTATTTCTCAATAAACATATATATATATAAATCTCTCTCTCTCTTTCACTCTCTCTCTCTTTCACTCTCTCTCTCTTTCACTCTCTCTCTATATATATGTATGTATATATATATATATATATATGTATATATATATATATATATATATATATATATATATATATATATGTATGTATATATATTTATATTGTACAAATCAAAAACAAATTTCTTATATTAGTTCAGGCATCCTGATATGATGCATTTCAGAGACAGCAATTCTAAAAATTTGTACATAATTGATTTAATACCAAGGAAATAACTTGACATCAAACTTAATGGCTGGGTAATTTTTTGGGGGGTTGAGGGTATTCAATTCATGATATAACTAATCTGTTGAACTGGACCCATTCCACCCATCATGTAAAACTACAGCACCAAACTATTTTGATTTGAGATGGGTGGTCTTTTTACGATTTAACTATACAGCTGAACTGGACGTCCACTTTTAATCTATTGTACAAAACTACACCTCTGAAGTATTCTGCTTTAAATAGACTTCATTAAAAAAATCATCACTGTGTTGGAGTATTGTGGTTAGTACCCTTTCTTTCATCGAGCATTATTCTAAAACATAATTTTGGAAGGTTATTTACAATCTAACTATATTACTCAATCAGACCCTGATTTTCTATTCATCATAACGAAAATATGACCTTGAAGTAATTTGGTTACTTGCCTTCGCTACCTGAAGAAATTTTTCGAAAATATAAGATTTTAAAAAAATTTTCAGGAGTGGGGGGATGTTTATTTATGATACATTTATACTGCTCAACTGGACCCTCTTTTTTTTGTCTATCATATGGAACTATGACTTCAAAGTGAGGTTAATTATCTTCACTCGATTGAGAAATAATTTTTTGGAAAATGCAAAATTTCTTCTTTTAGATACTGTTCAACTAGACCCTCACTTTGGCTAAATATCTTTCTATTTTCAAGATCGTAGACAACTCCACAGTTATATTAACCATATTATATAAGATGACAATTAGTTTTGAGTGTATTTTGCAATTGAAACCTCTCCCAACACAGTAAGTCAAATACAGCATGGTTAAAATAATTATGGGATTGTCAAAGACCTTGATTATGACTTGTTGTCTAGCTAAAAGCACTAGGTATGATAATACTTTTGGACAACTATTACTCTCTATGAAACCAAACACAAATTTTCTTGTGCAGTAACAAGAAAAATTCAATAAAAATCTAACAAAATGTTTCTTGTCTGTTGTATTTAACCAGACATGTACACACACGCATACATATATATATATATATATATATATATATATATATATATATATATATATATATATATATATATATATATACCTGGCTCCTAATAGCACAGTAGTCATTCCCCAACTGCAATCTTCACCTGACCTTGACCGCTGCAACATTTTCCTGTTCCCTAAGATGAAATTCCGACTGAAAGGGTGTCATTTTGATTTTATTGAGAAGACCCAGAAAAGATTGCAGGAGGTGTTCAAGACTATCACCCTTAAAGCCTTCCAGGGATGCATGGAATCATGGAAAAACTGCTCTCACCATTGTATACATTCCCAAGGGGATAACTTCAAAGGCGACTGTGGGAACTAAAAGCAAGGGTCAGTTTTTTTCCCCACAATGTTTAAATTCCTGGAACTTCATTGAAAATTACGTCAGCTACACTATCTTCATCAGTTCAAGGTATTTGTACATGTCATTTTGAGGAAAGCAGGTATTACATTTATTGTAATTGGTCAGAATGCATAGTATGACAGCTTGGTCTGTAGGGTTAGCATAAAGAATGGTGGCTACATTGCAATATATACAGATAATTGATTGATAGATAGATCAATATTTTGGTCAATATCAAATAACAGATTGAAGTTGCCATTTCTTTATTGTGCTTCAAATGTAGAAAACTTCAAGGCACAGCCCAAATTACTGGAGATAACTGATCAAAATGTAATACAACAAAAGATTGATCTACACAGTTGTCTATCAAAAAATCAAATAACTCCTCTCATTATAACTAAGCTTAAAGAAAAGCAATGGAGAAAAGAAGTAGTTGTTTAAATGATCAGTAAAATCGCTTGTTTAAGTTACCAACCTAATCACTGTGCAGACCTATGTTAGGAGGGAGACTGAATTCTCAATTATCAATTTGTTTGGTTCACTGTCATCAAATCATTGTAACCCCACAAATTGACCAATCAGCCAAGTGGTGTGTGTGTGTGTGTGTGTGTGTGTGTGTGTGTGTGTGTGTGTGTGTGTGTGTGTGTGTGTGTGTGTGTGTGTGTGATATGGATGTTTAATATATTTCTATATTTTCCTTCAATATTTCTTTACTTTCACATTTTGCCTGTCAGATTAATATTCATAATGTCTGTACCATGCATAAATGAATCGACATAGCCCACACGTGTACCAGAATCAGCTATCTGAAAAATTATCTAAATTATCAAAAAAAATGAGATCTTTCATCTAAAACTATCTAAAAGAAGTATCAGCTCAAAATTTTGGCATTGTTGATCCAAAATGACCATAAAAATACAAAAAAGCACTTGGAAAAAATAAAATGTTTTTAGATGGTGCCCTAGTGGTTGTCAGTTGTAAAAAAAAAATTAGGTTTGGTGTGGAGGTGGGTTTTCTACTAATGATGTAGTTATAATGCTGAACTGGACCATTACTGTCTATCTGTAGTACAACTATTCACAATCATTTTTTGAAAATATGAAGCCAATACAATAATAATGAAGTATATGTAAAACATAAAAAACACTGAAGAAAATTATATGAGTTACATAAGCAGATATTGGGAAATGAGTGACTGAAGTGATACAAACAAATTTTTGAAAAAGTTTTCCAATATGTTTAGTGTTTGAAGCTATATATATAAGAAATGGATTTACAATAAATCATAAATATATAAATATATATATATATATATATATATATGTATAGAGAGAGAGAGAGAGAGAGAGAAAGAGAGAGAGAGTGAGAGTCTAGAAAGCTCCACAGCTTTTATTACTAAAGATGTACAAGAATTTTTTAAAAATTATATCATTTCAGTCAGTTATTTCCATCAGGTATTTCCAAAAATCTGTTGATCCAGTTTATAAAAAGGTTTTATGTTTTACATAGAATTAAGTATATATATATATATATATATATTTATACTATGGGGATCAGTAGTTTACCATGTATATATACATGTATATTGGGTGCCATATTGTATTTATGATATAAATTATATATTTACCTCTATACCTATGGACTTCAAGCAGTTTCTTCTCATTCTCTCATTTACTTCAAGACTTGATAGCTCTCTAATTCAAAGCTGTTAATCGTGTGAATAATGGTTCAGGATGTTTTAATTTTATCTTCAGTTTAATTAAAAAGTGACTGAATTTGTTCAAGTTGAAGTGCCCATTGTTTCAAATGGTGATTAAACGATATTTTCATCAAGAAAATATAAATCTTATTTTACTTTTCTAATAGATTTCAGACAAGAGAAACGATGAAACAAACAGCGGAACACCCAAGAAGTTACAAGGTGTGCCCCAAGGCCACTAAAGGGCATACAAATATGCAAATATGAAATAGTGTGTGACTGCTAAATATTTTATTCTCCGATATAAAATATACAAATTACATATCTTCACTTCAAGATGTAAACAAATCAATATGTCTGGTAGCATAAAATTTTCGTTTTTCTTATTTTTATAATTGACCATTAAATTCTTGGTCTACTTATTGTTTTGTATTTTTCCTCCATTGACGTCTCTTGAATGAGCTATTTTGGGCTTTAAAAACTACTCTTTCATGAATTTAAGGAAACTTTATTTGTTTCACAGTTTTTTACAGAAAGGAAATATTGTTGTATTTGAAAATTCTGGTTATTCATGTCAACCTTAAGGCTTGTTTTTTGAAAATTCAGACTCTTTTAATGATCACTACCCAACAAAAGGCAAGAGAAGTAAGTTATTCATTGATCATCCCTTAATCAAATTTCTTAATTGATCATCCCAAACATGGCAAAAGGTGTTGTTATACAACAGTTTCTATTATGTGACTAATCAGACCTGTCACTCCTCTTGATTGTCATTCCTGGCTAACCAAATCTCCTTTCTATCCACATTGCCTGGGCAATTACACAATAAATATAGAATGTTCTTAATTTGTTAGATAAGATTCTATGTTCAGCAACTCTGAGAATTGAATTCAAAGGCTTCTGAGACTTGCATGATTTACACTATTCTATGTTTGTATTGAATATCTTTCAGTTTTTCTTGTCTCTTTCATCACATCTCATTGATCTATTTTGGCACACAATTACACGGTGAAACGTTTTTTTTATCAATATAATTTTCAGATTTCGATGTTACAGTCTTGTATTAATTCAATCATGACCTTTTTTTGGAATATCTTTTTGAAAATAAAATTGAGGGAAATTTTCTACATCCTTCCCTTGGCAATGAACCCCATTGTAGTTCCCAAGCTTGACCCAAAACCTCATGATCATCATGTAGGAAACAGGAAATTTTGAGGGTCAGATTCTGAGAAAAAAGTATGTCGTATTCTGCAAAACATAGTATGTATATTATAAATGATGATTTTCAAAAGTTTTAGAGTATATATGTATATAAGCATCATGCTTGAAAAATGTCTTTAAAAGTGTGGCAGGTTCATAAAATGAAGTGAGGAAATCTGACTAGACAATGGACATCAATTGATATGAACTGAGATGATTGTGAAAGTGATGGACAAAGTATTATTTGTGATGACAATAAAAAGACTTATTCACAATATTCACAAGTAATAAAATAACAAAAGTTTGTAGTGATGTCGTAAAAGTGTTGGTGAGTGCACTCTCCGCACGTTACAATTTAATTGACTTGAAAGCAATAAGTAGTGTAATTTATGTAGTCTCACAAGAGTCTTTATAAGAATGTAGATGTCAACATAAATGAGTTCAAAGTGCAGAGAGGAATATTAGATTAAATTTACTGTTTTTGTGGCTTGCAACTATGATTGTTTTCTGTAGAGAACAATGTTTTACTCAGCATCGCTTGGCTGAATTAGCCAGCCCATCAAATTCATGAGATCAGATTTGAAGAAATCTTGTTTCATCTGTTATCTTCTGGCTATTGAAGTTTTGGCTGAAACTCCAAGCTTATATATGCAGTGATGTTCAAGTTGAGCAACCGCTGGTTTGCCAAATGTGTTTGAAATGCTATTACAAGGTAAAACTGACTTCCATGCATAGTTGCATATTTTCCACTTGTATCAGCTGTCAGAATTCAAGCCCAGCTGGAACCTATGCTTCTGAATGGTGATTTTCTCTGCAGACAGACCTTCTCACTTTGAAGATTAGTGCAGCACTTATTTTTCTCTATTTAATTCCATTTAGATCTAGTTCCAGATAATATCAAACTTTACATATATGTGTGTGTGTGTGTGTGTGTGTGTGTGTGCGCGCGCGCGCGCGTGTGTGTGTGTGTGTGTGTGTGTGTGTGTGTATACTGTTCATTTCATTATAAAATAAATTTGAGGGAAATTTTCTTCATTTTCAGAGGAAGATGAAAAAAGGTTTCCATACAGATAAGTTCTGTTAATTATCAAAGGAAATGTACAAATATTTGAAATCTTTTATAGAGAAGTTAGATTTTCATTTCCTCTTTTAATATTTATAATAACTTGGGGGATGGGTGAGTCTGTTGTTCTGTACATATGCAGAATACTAGACAGCATTCTAGAACAATCAAGAATGTAAACCTTATCTACTGATAGGGCCCCATTTTGTACGGAAACAGTGAAATTCTACTCTAGATAGACAGATTAATTTGTGATGTGCCAGTTAGATGTTGCTTCCTGTCATTGTGATCGTGCATCAGCGCACTAAATCATGATTGCCTGGAATTATTAAATTTTTTTTGTATCCGCTGCGCCCTTGGGAGCTAACTGCAATGCCCTGAGGAATGTTGCGGCACACTTAGGGAATGTCTGGTCTATGCAATAAGTAAAAAAACAAAACAATAAAAAAATAAAAAAATAAAAATATGACTGTCTGACTGATTGCTTTTTTTCACGTGCCCCAATAAAGCAACTAGATAAGAACGTTCAAATTGAAACAGGTAATCTAGAGGATAGGCCAGCAACGAAAATAGTATTTTCCCTTATTTTGATTGTTGAGTTGTTGTAATATCAAGTTTCTTATATATATATATATATATATATATATATATATATATATATATATATATATATATATATACGTACGTATGAATGTATGTACGTATGTATATACTTATATACACTTATGAACGTATATATTCCTGCTGCAGTCCCAATCTCTTTAATTGTTTATTCTATTTACATTGTCTAAACTAAGTGATATCTTCTCCATGTGATAATGGAAGGTCATTTCAAATAAGAGTTTCAGTATGACATAACATAATAACATAATTATTGCCTTGAAAGAAACAAGTAGAGCAGATATAGACAGAGAATGAATGAGATAATAATATGAAGTGAAAACAGTCATTTAGGCCATTGCATTACCAGCAACTGTTGAGCTCAATGGTAAGAGCAATGCTATGTTGAAGCGGCAATCCTATAGGTCACAAGTTTGATTCCAGCAGCAGCCCCATTTTCTTAAATTGTTTATTCTGTTTAAGTGATACATTCTCTATGTAATAATCGAAAATCATTTCAAATAAGAGTTTCACTATGATGAGCAAGTTATAATCACACACGCACACACATATATATATAAATACATAGGTTTTGTTCACAGAGGAAATGTAAAACAAGGTATTGGTGCATATTGATTTCTTTCATCTCTACTGAAGTGAATGATGATAAAGAAATCTTCTGCATTGAGCAAACTTGTCAAATTGATCTTCAAATGGAGTAAAACTCACCTTTGTCTCCGGGGTGATTCAATACCAGTGGAAGACCATGAAAAAATCTGATTGACTAGGAATAGGAGTGGCTTTCTTTTCTTTCACTGGGTGTAAATCATTGAAAAAGAGGATTTCAAGAACTGTCAATACTGGAGAAAATGATCAATTTGATAAATAACGCAAGTGACCTGCACCTTCTGATTTTTTTTTTACTGGAATTATTTGCTTTGATCATTGTTTTTATTCCATAAGAGATGTGCCATTCATTTTTCAAACTCTCTCTTCTTTAAAAAGTACCAAATTAAAATCTATGCAGAAGTTATTAAAAAAAATGTTCTTAAATTTGATTTCAACAAGATTTTTCTACAATCAAGGGTATATCCAGGATTTTGTGCGGAGATCCAAATGGGAAAAATTTATTTTTACAAATAAATACATGAAAGGGAAACTCGAACATCAATATTTTCAAGGTTAGTTTATGATTACTTGGGATCATTTGAATTTTCTATCAGTAGAATTTCTTCATCTAGATATTTTTCAAAAAATCAATGGTTCTTTGCCTGTGCAGGGATGAAGGGTCTGAACCACTTAGATCTGCACCTGACCATGGAACCAGAACTCCTTTAAAAATCAACGTATCAGGTCTGGTTAGTCATTCAATAAAAACTATCACATGGCCAACATCTTTGGGTAGCAAGCTGCTTTGGGGGTGATCAATTAAAATATTGGAAAAAACAGATGATAAACGAATAAGTTACTTCTCTTACCTTTTGTTGGATCACTAGATGTTTAAATTGTCAAAAAACAAGCAAGAACACTGATAGACACAAACTAAGTGATTAATTAATCATAAACTTTCATTGTAAATTGACCTCCACTAAAAGGTTATTTTGGAGGGGAATATTGAAAAAAGTATTTGGACTCATTGATTTCATATTTCAATACTTAGTTGCATAGCCCTGATTTGCAATTAGTGCTAGGAAACATATTTTTTTGTAACCCTTTTCAAGCCCCCTGCAACATTCCTTTGGAATATTGACCCAATCTTCCTTGCAAAAGACCTTCAAATCATTGCTGTTTCTAGGATCCCTCTGATGAATTTGATCTTCCAAGCATCACCATAAATTTTCAATAGGACTCAGTCAGAAGATCGAAGAGTCCACTGAAGCACCTCTGCATTGTTCTGAACAAACCATTTGAGAATTATTTTAAGATAAGAGAACACATCCAAAATACTCTGATACATAGAGAACACATCCAAAATACTCTGATACATTGCTCCATACATGGTTCCCTCAATCAAGTGGAGTGCTCTCATACCATTGACAGAGAAACTACCCTAAACCATGATACTTCCACCTGTGTGCTTTACTGTGGGATTGTATTTTTGGATCTGGCGCATCCATCTTTTCTCCATGCATGATGAGCTCAGTTTTTGCCAAAACATAAAATGTCATTCATCTGACCTGAGAATGTTCTTCCAAAAATAATCAAGCTTCTCCGAATGGTCACAACCAAACTTCATCTGAGAATCTCAATGCCTGTTTTTCAACAAAGGTATTTTCGGGATTTTAAGCCATTCCTATGTAGTTTATTACTATTTCTTCTTTTAGTAACCAATATACCAGCTGCTGTCAAATCATCTTGGATCTCCTTCTGAGTTACCATTGGATTCACTGTGACAGTTCTTCACATTTATTCAATTCACTTTAACCATGACTGCCTCATTTCATGAAGGTAAAAGTAGTGAATGATGATTGTGATGAAATCATACCTTAGTGAAGTACTGTAGGAACATTCCAAAAGTTTCAATGCTGGTATAAAAAAGTCTTGACTTGCATTCTTTCTTAAATGACATTTCTATGATTAATTTTCAAGAGTGTCTGAAAACTTTTTTCCATTGACGCTTTTGTTTACATTTCATTCTGCATTGCATGTTTGGAAATGTTTATTTTTTCTTAGTAATTGTTAATTTTATATTAAAATAAATCCCCTGTGCAAATCTGAAGTAAATGTTAGCATCGGAAGTATAACAAATGAAGTGTCCAAATACTTGTTTCCCTCACTATCCATGCATAGCCAGCCAGCCAGCCAGCCAACCAGCCAGACCTACTTAAAAACTGAAGAAACCCATGTTAACTATTTTAGTGACAGTTTTGGTTGACAGTTTTTAATAAAATGCTTTGCAGTGTTTGGCCAGGTGTGTGTCTTGAATGTTTCAAGATAAAGCATCAAATTGTCTTTTTGTGTTGTCATGCCAAGTGTAGTAGAGCACTCGTTTGAAAAGCTTTCATAAGCTGGAATGATACAAAGCAAAGAGGAAATCATCATTAATTTATTTGGGAAAAGTTTTTGAGTCTTCGCATACCCCCAAAATGGTGATGATGCTATATTAGGCTAAGTTGTGAGAGGTTGGGGTAGTGGGAGGTTCAGGAAACTAGGGTGTAGGAGAGAGAGGAAGAGGATTTGAGCAGCCTCTATGAACTGTTCACTGAAAAACAAATGTTGAACCCAATTTTAGCTTTTCACCTTTTCTCGTGAAAGTGAAATGTGGCGTCAAGTGAACTTTCAAAAATTGGGGGAGACCTGTGTTCACACTTCGAAATAAGTAATTCTCAGTTGCCACTTAGAATATAACAACAGTTACAATGTCTTTTCAAAAATTATGACTACATTTCTAATTCATGTTGGGGCAAAGAATAATTACAGCCATTGTTCACAGTGTCACTGTTCATGGTATCTCTGTTCACAGTCCTTTTCTTTCTTGGCTGTACCTATACTCACCAAAATTTACTCACTGAAGGTTTTCAAAGATCATGAGACATCTCTCACAGAAGTCATTTCCCAGCAACTCCTCTGCTAGAGGCTCTGAAGTACCAGTAGATTTCCAATCGCCAACTTGACTCCACAAATAATACCACAATAGACTGCACAACTAGAGTAAATATTCTTGATAGTAGGAAAAAAATTGATGATTAAACACCAAATTTTGTAATTCTTCACCAAAAATTTGCTTTAGCAAGTTTTAGTTCTCAACCTGTATGTTTTGCTTTCTTACTTGTAGTCAAACTCTTAATTTTCTTTATCATTGCAATAGGTCAGATTTGGAAAAGAGAGAAAGGTAAAAAAACAAACTGATTTTGTGACATTGTATCATATCAAAACGTGCTTATACACACATATATATACATTTTTTTAAACAGATGTTATTCAAAAGAACTAGCAGCTTTTCAAAGTCAATATTACAGATCCATCAGCTCCAATCATCTTATCATCTTGTTTTTCTTGTCATTTGATTGTTTAAGTATCATGTACTTCTTGGGGTACAACAAGTACATGTTAAGCAAATATATGCACAGGTATGTTCTGTGTAATATTCCCATTGACAAAGCCACAAATAACACTGAATTTATCTGCCAAAAGTGCTATATCCAATGAATACTACTACTCATGTACTGGATACCTAAACTACGCAAAATTCCAATCAGTGCTTGATTTATTATAGCCTCAAAAAATGTAGTATTAAACCTGTGAATAGAACGATTCTGAAAGTGTTCAAATTAATATACAATTGAATAGATAAATTCCATAAAAAAAGGTAAATCTATTCTAGGTGATAAATAATTCTACACCAGTCTTTGAAAAAATACACAAAATAAACATGAAAGAAATCAACATCAATTCCAACTCATGACTTCAACACACTATTTACAAAAATTTCACTTACTGACCTTATTAATGAAGTAGACAATACAGTAGATTTAGCATTCACGGGCAATCAAAGCCAACATATCATCATCACAGATTCTAAAGCTTACTGGTCAAAAGGTAAATATCTTATTACAGAAAGTTATTGCAGAATAGGCAACCAAGCACAACTGCAAACTGTAGGAATACCTATGGGGATTGCTCCTGCAACTTTTCAGATAAACCTATATTTACATGGATACAGATATAAAGTTATGTCATCATTGATTATTAAGAATATAGATAAAGCATACATGATTCACATATGTACATACTTTATTGATATTTGTTGCTTGAATGATAGAGACTCTAGGATGTCTGGTCTTTTTGTGATGGATCCAAACAGCGATGGATCATCAGTTTTCACGCGTAGTCTCTTTTGTTGAATCTGAACAGCGATGGATTGTTGAGAGACGAGGATTTTGGATCCTCGTGGATTGACTGTGTAACACACCGACCCTGTAGATATGGAAGGAAGGAAGCTGTATGAAGAGAAAAGAATGGAATGCACGCCAAGTATGAAGTTGGATGCGCATTGAAATAAAGAGGAATGAAGATATACACATATTTTGGCCAGGGAAGACGTACATTTAATACAAGAATAAAGATGAGGTACATGTAAGTATAACATAGATACAATTGATCGTGAGAAGTAATGTTAAGAGAAGAGATAGTAAAAGGTGGGAGCTTTCTTGTCTTGATAGTGCTGGCATCGGAGTTGGAACGGAGTTGTCTCAACGTGTGGATTCCGTATGGTTGGATAGCTCCCAGATATGTGGAAACCGGGTTCAGTGTGCAAGCCTTACTGCCAAGTAAGTGAGTTAACTTGGGGGCTATTCTCAGACGCTCTTAGACTCTCGACGAACAGACTATGAAAAACATAGAACATGTGGAGGGATCTACCAGGATAAAAAATGTAGAGATAGGAAGGATGAAATGTAAGGAATGTCACTAAGTAAATGTGAGATAGAGTCTATAGAATGTCCGTCAGTATGGTCATCCTAGTTGTAGCCACTAAGAAGTTATCTTAGGAAGTCCAACCTAACTACATCGAGTGTGCTTAACTTGGATAGGATGTGTTCTTGAGATGAATATGTGATGATGCGTGTGTAGAACAAAGTGTGTATAAAAACTATACTAACGACCCTAACTAAAGAGAGAAAGGAGAAGAGACAAGCTTACCTCGAGGCTGTCAGAACACAGAGAGAGAGATTTACCGCCACAGTTTAAATATGGTAAAGATAAAAATCAGCTATCTGATTGGCAGTTCTCTGTGACGTCAAAAAGGAGAACAAGGAATTTACTGTTTCTACAAAAATATAGGGGTTAGAAGTAGATCCTTTCCAAAGGGCAGATAACTCCGTATATGAATAATTTTCTTTAGCTGGAAAGGTGGGTACTACAGTAGCAATATTCCACAATACATGTTTTATGGTACAATACTGTCAGAATATATAAGAATAGTGATAACTACATGACAGACAAATGATTGTATAGGGAAGGTCCCTAATTTAATACGTAGAATGAAGAAGCATTGAGGTAATATACATTTAATATATAAACAACTACATAAAGCTGTCAAAAGACATCCAGACACTTTCAAACATTATCAAATCAGTATGAAAAAATTCATGAATCAGACAAATTCATGAATACATTGACAAAAATGTATAGACCTAGACTAGAATATGAATATGTGAATATGGTCAAGTTAGTTAATAAATAAATTTCAAATAAAATTTACATCAGGGAAAAAAGAGATTTTCACTGTGAAAATGAAACATATACTTCATAAACCAATAAACATATTACAATCTTAAAACATAACATAATTGTAGACATAAATACGAACTTTACTTTAGAAATAATAAATTCAAGTCTATGGATAAATAGTATGATAAAATGTAAAAATATATTTACTTTCAATGTATTGAAAAAGACAAGTACGTATGTATATATTTGAATGAAATACCTTGACTTGGTATGACCTATAGCAGAATATATGGTCAAACAAACCTCTACAACAGAAATCACTAACAATGACATAAAATTACCCGCATCTGATGAGACAGAGAAAAAAACAGTGCGTCTGACAGACCCCCAAATCTTTCAATGAGAAAGGTTAAAAAAATCAACAGAGAAATAACAAAGACAAAAGAACAAGGCATACATTGTTGAACATATAAGGTAAGGAAAATATTTATATTTTTCATTATTTAATTCGAAACTCAACATGAATACTAATTTTTGGAAACATATTAATATAGACACAAATATAACAGATGACAATAAGTATATTTAAATGACTCATTACAATATAAATTTTATTATATAGATATTAACAGAAATGGGAATTTCAATTCAAATTTAGCCTGAGTTCATCCGTAACGCATATTGAATAAACACTTATAAAATAATTTCCCTTTAGCTACAACTACACTGATACAATAGTAACAGAAAAATATTTTTTTTACTTCAAAATAAATAACAACTATGGAATAGTTTTTATACAAATTAAGAATTGAAATTTTAATCATTACGTATTAAGATGAGTAAGAATCTTCATTCAAATTTAACCTGAGTTTATCTATAACACACATAAAATAAATATATGTCAAATGATTTTACTTAATCTAAATCCATACAAAGCTTTTTTATTTCAAAATAAATCAAAATTATGAATATAACATTTATGAAGATATTGGTGAATATGACCATAGCAAGAAACCTGTCCTGTTTTTTAACATTCCCAAAACAGGGCTATAGTAAAACATCTGACGAGCTTCATGATAAAGGATAAAATTACAAATAGAAATACCACTACATTACATGCAACATGAACCTGAAAAGATATGATAAACAACACATTGAAATAACACTGATCACATTAAAAGTGACTTGTGTGACACATGGTCATGGATACTTTGGAACTATATATAAAAATTGACTACAGAAGTTCTTTTTCAGCATTACAATATGAAAGTTTACACGACTATATGCATGTATATAAAAAAAACAATCAAAAAAGTATCTATTTTGTAACCATTTTAACATTATAGATAGAATGTCTGTACAAAATGAGCAGGTTTTTCAGCTTGGAAATGGTCCAACAATAATCTGATTACTAAGCCATCTTATTGTTCCATTTACGTGTTTGAAGAAAAGCTATCACTATACATGCATGACAGCATTTTTCATTGAGCATTAAATATCAAATGCCTGTCTACTCTTTCATTGTTATATTTAGAGTAAAAAAGAACATGTTTACACAAAATTATATACTTTTTGTGAATTATATATACAGGGTGGCTGCTGGCCATTTGGATGGCCAAGGCTTAATTGCTTTATGGTGCCCCCACCCGTATCCTTCAGGAAAATACACAAATGTTATCTTTAAACCAAAGGAAGACATTTTTAAAACTTTGTAAAGACAATAAAATAATTCAATAAGATAAACCAATGCAAAATATATTATCAAAAATAAATTAAAAAAAATACAAAAGTACAATTAGTCACACAAGAAACTGAAAAAAAGTCACAAAACTTCACCATCTCTGCAAAGACAGAGATAATAAAGTATATAAGCATTTTTTTACAGTTGTTAGAGGCTCAATAGAGCTTCTCTAGAAGGCAGCCTCTTCCTTAAACAAGTCATTTATTGGGCTCTTCAACAAAGTGCTGTTGAAGCCAGAAATTGGAGCTTTAACTCTCACTGGGGTAAAAATAATGATAAAATCTCAACAATGTGCTATACATGAAAAGGAATGCAACAAAGATGTAAAGTTATCAGCACACAGTTACAATACACCTCAGCTATTAACAACACTGGCAATATTAGTACAGGATTAGGAGAGGAAAAGTAGATCATCAGTTTAACAGGCAGTTGCTGAAGAAAAATTAAATGTAAGTTCAAGTGGTAGTCTGAAAAATCTGAGCCTTTTTTTTTTGCAAAACTTTGGTGTTGAGTCGTCATTGCTTTCATTTTGTTCTTATTATCTGTTGATACAGTTCTGGTTTCTCTCTTTATTCAGTCATGGTAGCTATCAGTATCCATGCTAACTACCCAGTTCTTCCTCTGTTTACACAAAACAAATTGCTGTATTTGCTTCCCGAAACCAGTGCACCAGAGGATTTTCTTAGGAAAGATCACTATACACTGGCTGTTTAGAACAGAAAATGGAAAAGCTTTCATGCGCTGGGTACAGACTTCAGAGGCACGTGTCTGTATTTCTTGGCTGCAAAATCATCAATTAGGTCATCATGTGACAGTTTATTGCATTGATGCTGATGACAGCAAAAGCACCTAAACATTCCTGTGCCATTGATGAACACAAGTAGGTTTTGACAAGTTTTGAAAAATTTTGTTCAGCATAGCAACTGTAACTGGCAGAGTTATTGCAATAGCAACCAGGAGGTCCAGGTAGAGGTCTTTAAGTTGGTTCCCATGCATGAATGTCAGCATCTTCAAGGCAGTTGTCTGTGTTGATAGTGGTTGCAGGTTCATGATTTCCTGTGCCATCTCAAGTCCATTAATATAAGCATCCTCTGCACTTTCCTGCAATGTTTTCGCAATTCCCTCTTGGAATTGTTTGCTGAACTCAAGTAAGAATTAAACAAACAATATTTGAACACATTTAAAACTAATTATTTGATTCTTAATAGAACTCAATTCAGTGCAAAAGAAAGCTTATGGCACCTAAAATATTCAAATTGCCCAACAGTGGAAATCACTAGTGTGAACTATTATAATAAGTACTAAATCTGATTTTGTTGACAATTTTGTGTAATAAATTGGAAATTGCAGAATTAATTTTTTTCCCCAAGTACCATGGGGAAATTGCAGAATTAATTCATTTTTTCTTTGAATACACAAGCATATAGATTTTTGTAAATTAATTAATAAAGATAGTTTGAACAACTTTGAAAAATTCTGTTTAAAACAGCAAACAAACATGATGAAAATATGCACAAAGAACTACAGACATAATGATTAAAGATGCACTTGAAGTTCAGTTAAATTCGAAAAGTTTTAGCACAAAAAAAATGAATTTCTTTCTTTGCCAAAACTTTGACACATGTCTTCAATGAGCTTGTTTGCCATTTTAATTGACATTTTCATATCATCTTAGCTAATAGCGATGATGTGTAGATCTTTCAGGGCCATTGTTTCATTGATAATATCAAACATAATAACAATGATGTAACCAGACACATAATACTCCCAACTAATCCCCAAACCAAAAAGCTTGGAAACAAAATGAAAAACCTTGGAAACCAAATTGTAAACAGCACATCTGAAACTATAAAAGACATAGCCAACAAGGAAAACAAAAATTAGTGAACAAGCGTTTGATTAATGAACCACAATTTTGATTTAAATAATGCAGAAAAAGATAAAGAAAGAATCAAACAGAGCAACAAGACTGACAATAAAAATCAGCACTAATATTAGAATCAAGTACAATAAAGCAATGTCCCAGTAAGCTCTACATTTCATTGCTATTAGCTAAGATGATATTGAAAGAAAATGGAATAAAAGTAAAGAACAGTAAAAGCAGGAACATGACCAAAGAGCATCAATAAAGTCATTCAACGATATCATAGCAAGAGATACTCGCAAGTTTCTTATAACAATGAGGTATATTACCCAATTTGAAATCAGTATATCCTAATATGAAAAGATAGTAAACACCAAAATACATCCTAAAAATTAAGTATAAAAGGAAGTATGATTTTTTTGATAGTCATTAAATTATTTCTATCTATCTATCTATCTATCTATCTATCTATCTAAATATATATATATATATATATATATATATATATATAAATTTATATAAGATACTTATCAGGCTATTCTTCCCTAGCTTTCAATGACCTTAAGCCAGGTTTTGGGTAAATTGTGTATTCCATCATGAATAAATGATTCTTGATCAGATTCAGTGGATTCTTCAAGGAATATTTTGATATCTAGAACTTGCTGGAGATTTGGGGGACTGGGAGACATTTAGTGAGATTTGTTATTATATAAAGTTAGTATAAATGCAGTAGGTGAACAACTATCCATAGAACTTTGTGGACTACCCTCCATTTGGGGCCTCATGGTGATTTAAAATACCCCAACCTCCCCTCAGATACGCCCAAGTTGCTGGAACAGCTGACCAAATAAAGAGTGTTGCATGGAGCAAAACAAGCGATAGGTTTAGAGAATGTATCACATATTGGATGAATTCCTATCTTAATTGTATGATTGTTCCCAACATGAGGGCAGGTGGCAAAATCACAGGTCAGGAAAGGTATTTTCTGTTTCAATGCATCTTCGGAACAAGCCAATTGCTGGCTGTAGTGCACTTTTATGATCCAAAATCCAAGGAAATTTTTTTTACTCTTAGGGAACAAAAATTTGGGACATTTTTTTTTCAGTTCTAGGGGGCTAAATTGAGGGGGATGAGCAAATTTTTTTCACTTTTAAAGGTCAAAATAGAGAGGAAGATTTTATATCCCAGTCTTGGGGGTTGTAATCAAAAGGAATTTTTAAAAAAAATTTCAACTGAATTGGGGTGAAGATAATTTTTCCGTTTTTACGGGTTGAAATTAAGGTATTTCTTTTCTACTTTTAAGAGTCAAAATCAAATGGAATTTTTTGACTCCCACTTCATGTACAGAGATATTAAAAAAGAGTCTGAAATCTTCAAGTACCATAATCTACTTTTTCTAATACCATTGAATTCTGACATACGTTGGGGCTATGTATACAAAATATAAAAATATTAGCTGATCTATACACTTAGTTACTAACATAAATTTAGTGTGGCTGATTTGGCGTAACAAAGTAACAAATCATGTTGTTCATAGGTGTAGATATGAATAATTCATTAATCTTTGGAGAGTTCAGTTTATTACTTGATAACAATAAAAACGGATCCCCCATTATATTGATTCCCGATTCAAGTACACAAACTCTAAAAGCAGTAAAAAGATCTGTGAAAGTAGAGATCAGATAACAAATAAGGAAAATACCAAATGTAAAGAATTCATCTAAATGTTTAGAACATTTTGCATTATGGAGAGATTGATGGACAAACAGAAAAGGCATTTTTACATTAGATTACACTGCTACACAACGTCAAATTCTGATTTCTTTTCCAATTTGTTTCTATGATAACCAACCTTTATCTGTCTGAGATTAACTTTGTGTTTTATTAGAGACTGCCTTGTTTATTGCCAGTAATTGCTTAGTTGTCCAAACTAAGGCAAATAAGAGTAATTACACTACCTCTTGCAGCTTGGACAGTCAAATAATTTTATTTTATTAGCATACAAAATCAACCGCAACAAAGACCCATACTGCATAAGCACAGACTCCAATCAATTCTATCCACAGTTACCAATAACATTCTGCTATTGATGACCAGTCAAATATTTGTATTTATAACCAACTGAATTACTCTGCTCCTACAGACCAGTCAAATTTTTGAATTTATGACCAAACAAATTCTAGAATCTACAGTCAATCCAGATGTGGCATTGTAAAGTATTACTAAAATCTCATCTATATAGTGTGATTGGTTGGCAGTGGGAATCTTACTCAACGTTGGACTCTGCAAACAATGAAATGACTTGTCTTGACAAATCTATTTGGTATGATATATATATATATATATATATATATATATATATATATATATATATATATATATATATATATATATATATATATATATATAAGTATATATGTATAAGTTCAACAGTTTTTCTCTATTTTGCAAACCACTCATACACAGATATGAACACACACTCATGTGTACAAATGTGCATGTATGAGTGTATGAAAATAGGTCTATATATATATATATATATATATATATATATATATATATATATATATATACCAAGTACAAATCTGTAATTCAGTATACAATGTGTGGTGGGTTTATTTCATATATATATATATATATATATATGTGTGTGTATGTGCAGACGCACCTGCAAACATTTAATGTGTCTATATGTGTGTAAATAAGTAATATATACTTATATGTCTTATCAGTCACTCAATAGAAACAGTGACACGACCAACATCTTTTGGCAGCATGCCATGTTCAGGATGATCAATGAATAAGCTACTTCTCTCACATTTTGTTGGGCAGTAATCACTGAAAAAGACTGATTTTTTCACAAAATCAATCAGAATGCTGCTGGACGCCAACTAGAAAGCAAATTGGAATAAACTTCCATTGCAAATTGAACCCTCTCCTAAAACCTATCTAGAAGTGGAATTTCCATAAAACAAAAATGTTTCTTTCTAGACCAAATAAGGAGTAAATGCTTATATTTTCAATCCTCTAAATCCATTTGTGTAGCTTGTATGTGCAATACATACATAGCGAGCCAGCGAGCTGGACCAATCAGAGAAATCAAGTAACTTGTGTTGACATTTTTAGTCACGGTTTTGGTTGATGGTTTCCAGTATATCAGTGTCGGGCCTCTAGTTGGTCTCACTAGGGGCGATAACTCATGGTGTCACCCCCACCCTTCAAGAACTTGCTGTCTTTCCAGGATATCTATAATTTTCATATTTTTATGCTAATTTTATTCATTATTCATCATATCAATGAATGTAATGGCATAAGCCTACATTTACTAGCAATTCTATCCCGCTTGAGTTTTCAATTTTTCAATTCTGAGTCTGTGAAACAGTATGGAGAAAATAAGTATGGGTACCATGAAAATATTTTTATCCAGTATCTTTAAAAAACTACACAATAAAACTAGAAAGCACTCTGATAGCATATACCTCCGTCAATATCATTTTCAGGGGAGGTGATTGTGCGTGGATCTGACCCAAAATTGAATTAGTTCTTTTACAGCCCATTATCTACCCTTTCACAAAATTTCATTGAAATTCATCGATAAGTTTTAGAGACACCAGGAGGACAGGCATGAGCTTTTAGCGATATTATGTGGTATAGACATACGACTATGACAGATGAAATCTGCCCCCAAATTCAATCACTTCTTTAGTGGCATACTGTCCACTCTTCCACAAAATTAAATTGAAATCAATTGAGAACTTTTGTAGTGTGGACATATAACAGTGATGTTTGGAAGGTAATTAGGCATGGATCTGCCCTAAAATTCGATCAATTCTTCTGTGGCCTATTGTACACCTTCCCACTAAATCCAATTGAAATCCAAAAACATCCAAAACTCTCATATATATTGTGCGGACACTTATGAGCATAGACATAAGTGAATAGAAAAAAAGCAGTCATGTTGGTGTCACTCTCTCTGATGGTGTCATCCGGGGTGGCCATCCCCACTGCTCTCACCTAGGTCCACCACATCACTTGTGGTGATAGACAAGTGTTTAGAGATGCAGAAGATGGATTTGGTAGACCGAGTTCAAACTCTGATGGAGAAAATTATAATTTTTTTTCTTTTCATTTTATGTGCTTTCATTCTATTAGACTTTAGAAACTTCCAAAAATTTGTCGGTTGCAAGAAGGTTTTAAAGGTGGAGATCCATTTAGAATGTAACTATAATGGTAAATTCGTCAGTTCTGAGAAGAAAAATTTTCAAAGATTTTAGAGGGGGATTCTATTTATGATGTAACTAAATTGCTAAATTTGTAAGTTTTTAGAAAAAAAAAAAATTTCAAAGGTTTTAGAGTTGGGGGGATATATTTACATTATTACAATATTTCAATAAAGCCAACGAATGTTAGTATGCTAGTTTGTCATAGTGTATAAGTCTCATGGCTGCCCAAATGTCAACAATTAGTCTATGTAGTTAACTTGACTCCGGAATCAATATAGGATGGGTGGCGCTGACCTCCAAGGTCTTTACTGGTCAATTTAGGGTCAAAACTACTGTTTCCATCTAAATTTGTGAGCCTCCATTTAAAGATTTATTGATTTTTCAAAGAATCAGTGAAAGTTCCAATGACCAAGCAGTTAAGAGCACAAAAAACGTAATTGGTAGACCAAATTTAAACCCCAATGGAGAACATTTAAAAAATTATTTCATTTAATTCTATGTGCTTCCAATCTATTAGACCTTCAAACCTTCTACCAGTTTTCAGAAAAAAATCATTTCTAGGTTTTAGGCAGGGCAGGTCTATTTACTATGAAACTATAATGCTTAGAACCTTCTGGAAACTTTTTTTTCAAGTAATCTGACCCTAAGCCCAAAACAAAACGTCTTTTCCTTTGAGCAAATATTCTAACCCTACCTCTAACTCTAACATGACAATAAAACATGGACATTATTCAAATCCAATGGTCCACTTTGAAACTCAGACTACTACCGCCAAAAGTGAAAATATGAATTCTCAATTTTGAGGAAAATCAATTTCTCCAGGTTTTAGAACAACCTCATTTAGTTTTTTGAAATCTCTATGAAATATCATTTACTTCCTTGAGCTACATTTGAATTATTTTTTCCGGGGCAACTCCAGGTACCCCAGCTAGTATATATAAATAAATACATATATATAATTATGAATGCATCATGGTTTATACATCCATTTCTTAATAATATATATATATATATATATATATATATATATATATATATATATATGCAGGGATACCCATTGCCCATGGGGAAAAATAACTTGAAATATAACCATACAAGAGGAATGTGTTCTTTGATACATTCCTTCTTACACACAACAAATGAAGGGAAAAGATTATTTACACTATGTACATACAAAAAAGTAACTGTAACACAAAAATATCATCTATGTGAATTTTTGTAGTTTGGATCAACAGTTGTTTACCATGTAACCATTTTGGGGATTTAGAAACAAAACAGTCATATTAACATGGCACACCAGCCGTGATGATCAAACACCACCTCCCCATCAGCTATGATTTTAATATATAGCTTATGTCATACAAGTAGTTAGTTATTTTATATAGAGTATCATCATAATTGTATATGAATGTTATTTTATGCTACATATCATTTAATTTTTATAAACAGAGCTTACTTACATATATTACCCCAAAAAACATATTTAATGATGAGGGATCAATTAGTATAACAACAGACATGATTCGTTTTGTGTGTCACTTCTATTGAGTGTTTACCCATGTGGATATTAGATCCATTGTCTCAGTTCAAATCTCAGACTACATGCAAACCAACTTATGATGCCATCTTTAGGAATACTAGTTACACAAAAAAACTTCTTTGTGTTGATTTTCTACTAAATTATTTAACTGAAGTATTTGACCAAATATTTTCCACTAATTGTAGACTTGATTTTTCCAAGTTGTGCACCATCTCGCTTCCATCAATATTATAATTTTTAGATATCAAATAAATTAGCCTTGTATATATAGTTGAGACAAAACCAAACAGCATTCTAGCTGGTATGATACCTAAGTGGGTTATATATATATATATATATATATATATATATATAGTAGCAAGCAAAATACAAAGAACTGCTAAATAATAACATTTAATTCTTTTTATCACTGATAGAAATACAATAGATTTGTTCAAGGCTTGTTGTTTGGCTATGTGGCTATATTTCATAAAATTCATAGCTTTATCAGGGAAGAATAAACATCTATGATAGCAAAAAACAAATATGGTGATCAAATTGGAAAACTTGAAAAATCCTGACAAAATTGACATCCATTACACAATCAGTTTCAGTGTGGTAGATCTTGTTCTCTTTTACTTATGAACAAGTGTTTTCATATGAATTGATTATTTTTCTTTGCAAAATTGAGGAGTGCCCTTTTTCCATATAGTTTCAATCTTATCACAAAGATCATTCAATTTTTTTTTCATTCAAACATTGGATACGGTCGTCTAGCAACTTCTATACATATTCTATCTGATTGAAGACAGGATTTGGACAGGCCAGATCATGACTGAAAGTTCTTCTTGGTTCACAAAGTCCTTAACTTTCTTGGTGGTATCACAGAGTGCATTATGCTATATGGATCTCAATTTAAATGGATGTGTGGAACAACATGTCGTTGGAAAAGTTCTTTATAGTCTTCAGAATTCACCTTACTAAGTGGATGAACCAGAGGGCCTAATGCTGAGATAATACCACAAACTATCACACTGCCATCTCAAAACTTCAGACATGCCCTAACACATTGAGAGGCCAATCTCTTGCCTACCATATGCTTTACAGTCTTTTCTGGCCTGTAACCATCAGATCCCAGTAAGTTAAATTTGGATTCATCACTAAAGTGGACCTGGGTTCAGTGTTCAGAAGTTCAAAAAGCATACTCTGTAATAAACTGAAGATGCGCTTTCTGATTTTTACTACTGATGGGGGGCTTAGCTTTAGGGGTTTGAAATTTTAATCGAACTTTGATCAGCTGATGTGAGACAGTGTATCTTGACTCTTGAAAACCTTAATTTTCACCTGACTCGCTTGAAGTCACAGTATCAGTCTTGAATCTTTCTGCCATGGATGTTCTTACCATCATGTGGTCTTCTCTTTTTGTAGTTTTACAAGATCATCCAAACTTCTTTTTGGGTTCTAGCATATAAAACTTTTTTTTTCATTTTGGGTGATTATTCTCTGAAAAACACTTTTAGATAGTCTAAAATCATTTGCAATGGCTGTAATGGAGAAACAATATTTTCATGAAAATCAGCAATTTTCTCCTTTTCTCAGATCATAGTTTGTTTCATTACATGATGTAGCCATGTTGCCTATAATATTGGTTCCAGTAATATGTTAACCTAAATACAGTAATTTATAATAGTTATAAAACACTTTTAACACTAATGCCAATCAATAAATGAATACTGTTCCTTAACTTAAAACCATCCTGAATAATGTGAAATATGCTTTCTTAGTTATTTTAGACTTTTTTTTTTCAAAGTGAGCTATAGATTTAGGAACAAATGATTCTTTATTTTGACATTTTGCTCAAACCAAGCACTTTTAAAAGAATAGGGAGTCACAGGAAGACAGTTGTTTTATATTGTTGGTCTGTGTGTTGTGATAGGTATTGTATTGATAGACCATGTCTGTAATGAAATATGTTATGGGATATGTCATGACCCTTGAGAGATCGCCCACCATACTTTGATATATCATCTATAAAGTTGATATTATCAGATGTCAGGGGTTTATGGTTGTGCGTAAGGTTAATTTAGAATCTGATTAATGAAATAACTAAGATCAAAAAGGGGTAATTTGTTCCACTTTGGTGGGATTGACTTAAGGTTAGGAAAGTTTTATGTAAAGGGAAGGTAATCTCCCTAGGGTCATAACACATATCTCACCACAAAGCTCACTACACATATGGTCTATCAATTCATTACCACAAGTCACAGACTAACTATATAAAATACTCGCCTTCTTTAAACTCTTTAATCTCTTGACGAATCTCAACATAAGCTTGATATATATATATATATATATATATATATATATATATAACATTGGCTTTTGAGAGATTTACTTCTTTCCATATATATATATATATATATCTATATATGCAAAGAGATTCTTTCATCTCAGAGGTGGTTCATAAAAATGGTGAGGTAGCAGTAAATGATATTTTGTCACTAAATACAAAATTATTATCCGACAAATAATTTTTAAAAATAACCTAGTATTTTGCGGTAACATTAATTCTTTTCTTTAACAACTTGAAACCAGGGCATTCTTTTTACTTTCACTCAATACAAAAGGAATTTTTTGCAAGATATCACATAAGCTATTTTCAAGTGGTTGAACTAAATATCCATCTCCAACCAATGTATTGTATCATTGCTATCATTGTCGTTCTATTTACCTTCATCCTGAGTATTTCCCTACAAAAATTTCTTACTATCCTGTCATATTGATCCTACTTTCACTGCTGTATTGACCTTCTCCTTCAGCACGGATGACTTGAACTCAGACCATTTTCATGAATGATTTAAAATTGTTGGGTCTGCCAATTTTACCGTCATTTTTTTTTACTCCTTTCATTTGTAGATTATCCATTCTGTCAGATTAAAATCAAAGAATTTCTACGGAAGAAAGCTTTATTTCTAAAAAAAATCTTTTGAATAAAACAGAAGATTCAATGAATCATCCTATAATTAAAGATTGTTATTTACAAAATTGAAAAAATAAAGATAAAAACATGTTTGTGTTTCATAATTTGGGCCAGTCTCAAAGCAAATTTGAAAAATTTGGGACTTATTATCCATCCTGCTTGTTTCCTCAAGAAAATAATCCATATAAATAAAAAATAATGTGTACCTATATGTACACACACACACACAAACACACACACACACATATATATATATATATATATATATATATATATATATATATGTGTGTGTGTGTGTGTGTGTACATATGTATATGTATACATATGTATATATATATGTATATGTATATATATATATGTATACATGTATACATATATATGTATATGTAGATAAATATATGTATATATATATATATATATATATATATATATATATATATATATATATACATATATATACACATATATATATACACATATATATATATTGCGTGCGTAACATCTTTAAATGAACAAATACTACACTCTTATCTTAGGCAGAGGGTCCGGGAAAGATTCTTTAATCCTAATTAAAGCAAACAGATACTCTGATCTTGTGCTAATCCATACTTTAATAATTCTGTTATTTTTGATGGATACTATGGTAAAGGGTCCAAGAAAGCCAACTGAGCTATGACTGAGCTATGATAACTGGGAGTTGGTCTTAATAATATTCAAGATGCAGTTGGTTTGCTGACGATAGATATTTGTCCTCAAATTGGCTTACAGTTTAACAAAATATATCGAGCTGACAGGTTCAAAGGGAAACCCTGCTTTTATTTGCAGTTTTCGAAACAAGTTGATGATAATATGAACAAAAATGTTGAGGTTCAACAATCAATGGCCTTATAATGCAAACCATGCTATAGCAGACCATATCATAAAGGGAGATGCCAGTGATACTGATTGAATATCATATCAAAAAATTCAATCTGATGAGTATACTCCCAGAAATTCTTCTATAATTGGAAGATATAGAGAATATTTTCTGATAAATAAGTCATTTTGTTTTTTTTCAGAATTGTTATTTGAAAATTACATAATAGTTATGAGCTGGTATTATGAATGGGAAACTAATAGCTTGAGCTTAGAACTGGATGTAGAGAGCTGTTGTCAAAAAATTCCCCCATGCATTTTACAGATTAGAAAATATATTGGTCCAAGATATACTTATAGTATTTCTTAATTGTTCCTTTTTTTAAATTTTTCTCCTTGAGGAGTAATATTCTCACCAAATTTTTTTTTTGCTTCCCCTTCCATTTCTTCCTTTTCTCTTGTTCTTCACCGTATCTTTCCTTTCTTATTTTTGCTTCAGCCTTTACCTTTTTATAGTTGCCTCTCCCTCTACATAAACATGTTCTGGCTCCTCTCCCGCTTTTTTTCTTTCCCTTTTCTTCTTTTGTCCTCATAATCTTCCCCATTTCACCTCTTTTCATTCAATCTTTTTTTCTTTTTAATCTTCTTCCTTTTCATATTTTCTCTTTATAAATCCCCCCTTTTGTTGAAGTATTTTATTGCCTATGAAATGTATCTATATTAACTATGATAACATGTGAAAGTAAATTGAACTAATACATCTGTTATCATTATTGATTACTTTTGCTATCTTCATTCCTTTGGTCTACTACTGTAATAACTAATGATTTTCAGGCTACAGACATATGACAGGAAAAATGAATGAATGACAGTCATAGAGAAGGTTGAGTCCATTTCATTCCAATTCAAGCATGAGCACCCTCTTCCATTCTTAGCTTTGTTCATTGCATTGCAAGGGTTGGTGATGAGGGAGAAGAGAAAGAATGAAAGATATGAAGAGAATAAATGATCATTAGAAAGAATAATAGTGGTCAGTGGTGGTATGTTCGAATTTAGTATGAAAAATCAATCTATCTATCTATACGGCATGATTCTCTCCTATCTTCTAAGACTAAAAAAATTGACAAGAAGAGACACTCTTTTAAATCCATATATATCATATATTTCTTAAATTCTCTTGATCATGTTTTTAAAAGTCTGTTGTCTTTGGAAGCATCATAATGAATAAAATCACAATCCCATACCTGGAAGCAAACTCTCAGTTTGTAAATCCACTCACGCTTTTTAAGAAATAAGAGGAAATGTTTGCGTTGCAAAGTAAAAAGTGGCATGACATTGTTTTATCAATAAGTAATAGACTCAACAGAATTCAAAACAGCAGATGATTACTTACAGCTCTAAGTTCTTTTCAATATATTGGGCGCATATGTCATGTCATTGATCGCGTTAAACAATAGATTAACTTTCTGGTTGGTAGGTCAATAGTGGTGCCCGGCTCTCTACTTGATTTCCAGTTCATATCCTCCCTTTTATGCTGCCATCAACATGAGGCTCTTTCAGTTGACTCACCTAACCGTTGAACTACTTTTCTCCTTTCCTGACCTCCTGCTTCCGTTCTGGTTAGTAGATTCCAAGCAGTCTGTGAGGGGAATCCCTGGCAGCCCAAGTTCAGTGGGAAAAACCAAGTATGCCATCCTTTGTTTTTATAATCATTAATCTGCTGCAGGTATATGCTGTTTTTCCTTTCTGCAGCCTCTTCATAACACTCTTCCCATTGTACAGTTAGCTCCATCATAATGCTTTTCTTTCCCTATTTGACATTCAAGTACATCAATTTAGGTAAAGTAGAATTTATATGAAATGAACAAGCATCTACTTAGCATCAGGAATTTCCACTATGTGATAAATTCTATTGATAATCTTAACCACATTGTCCAACAGTTAACTCTACTCTCCATATATCAATTCAGTTTCAGGTCATCTCCAGACGTTCAACTTCTCAAGGCAGTTCTCCCAACATAGATCCACGTTCTCTTGTCTGGCTCCTTCAGATTAATCGGTACAACCTTTGAGGCTTTGTCTGGGATCTTCAGACATTCACATTTGCTATTTTTAGTTGGCTTTACTTGGAAGTATCAAGAAGTACAATGGAGTGTGAATCTTGGTTGTATCAATTGTTCTAGCATTTAGAAGAATATCAAGGATTTTTTCAATGTTGACCTTTTAGGTAAAGTCATCTTTAACATTGAGTTATCTCCCTTACACTTGAGAATTTGTTTTATTTACTCCCAATAAGGGGGCTATCATGTTGTTAATGGGGTTGAATGAAATCCCATGTGTGTGTGAGTGGAGACTTTTAAGTAATCTTCTGTTTTTCTGAGTTCTGTTGAGTCAGTCATCTATTAATCTAACACTGGTAGCAGAGTTTATTTTCATCTTTCTGTTATGAAGAACATTTTTTTAATATTTGTTTTTCCAATTCGTTTATACGTCATTCTTTGTATGCTTTGTGACTTGTTCATCTTTGTCACAAATTTTTTGACTGCGTTTTTACACTTTGTAGTTTTAACTTTACTTTCTGAAGTTATTTTTTCAGCATTTTTATCAGCATCCTCAATGACTTCTTTAGCATGATTATTTTTGTCAGTGTTTTTAACTGAATTTACATTTTGTCCAACTTAGTGTCTAAGTTTGAGAAGCTGTTTTCTGAATTCCCGCTAGATTAATTTCTAAGACCGCCTCATCTACTTTACCAGCCAAGCTGAAAAATGCTGTGGGAGCCATTTTAGATTTTTATATTCTAATGCTATCAAATAGATAGTTATTTCTTCATGAGAATCACAATAATTCCAGCGAAAAGATTGGTAATTCCACCTCTCTATTTACGGAAATATCAATGTTTGTCATATCCTTTTTTGTCTTTGGCTATATCATCAATTACCTTTGTCATATTGTTCTGTTTTTTTTTAAGGATTTGCAACCAGTGTCAGATTAATAAATGACAGATTTAACAGAACCCAAAACGACAGGAGATTACTTACAACTATTTATTCTTGTCAATAAATTGGATGCACATGTGATTTAGTTCACCCCATTTATTGATAAAATATAAGATATTTTTGATCCTATGGGGGCAGTGAATGTGCCCAAAAGGTAATGATTTTTATAAATACATTCAGCATTTCAATTCTACATCTAGCAACCACCTAATTGCTATTTCATGTAAACAAACTTGAGAAAGCACCACACTCACTCATGCTGACATACGTATTCATAACAGCTGCGGTTTACAGTAGACATTGTAGATTCCTATACTGCACTTCATGCAATACTTGATCTTCAGTTCATTTATTATTTAGGCAGACCATATGGGTGAGCTTATTGTAAGATTGATCCCTTTTTGTTGAAAAATATTTCTAGTCACATAATTTTACACAGCATTCATTTATTAGGTTGTTACATATGAAATGTCACTTTTTGAATCAATCAGTGAATATTCATTGAGTTATCAAGATAAGATCATAAATTAAGTGTGGCTTTGGCTGATGTCAGTTATTTAATTGCCGCTGATGGAAAATATAATCTAAAATGCTACTCAAAGCACAAGTGTGATGTAGAAAACATTTAAAATACTGTTAGGATATCTGATCTGGTAATGGTTTAGCTATGTTCTCACCTGAGAAACAGTGCATTCAAGGGTCATATTTTACACATGGATGATGTATTGCTCATATATATTGATCTATGTACTGAAACACAAGAAGCCTCAGTCCTTTATTATTCATAGAACATCCTTCAAAGAAAAAGTAGAATGCAGTTACCAACACAAAGGCATAGTTCTAGTACAAAATGAATTTTCAGACTATCCCATTGCAACATTTCCTGCTCAAGAAACTGAAAAAGAAACACCCCCAAATTCCAGCTTACAAAGCAGTTGACATTTTGCTATTTCTGGTGCATGTGGCTCTAAAACTGAAGTCAGACACCATGTGTCATCCACATTAAAAAAGCTTCAAAGTGACAAGTGACGCAGCACATGCATTCAGTGTACATATGTTCTTTGAGTTATTGTCAGGTTGATTGGCTTTATTAAACCCTTGTAGTAATGATGAAGATAATGGTGATGACCATGAACACAGGATACTTTCTGTGGGACAGGATCTTTTTTTTTTTATACCAGCAAATGTGAAATGTGGACCCCAAAACATATTGGCTTTGCAAGTATTCCTCATCAAGCCACAAAGTCTAAAACATTCATGAATGTCTTCCATAGCACTGGACAGACAATAAGTTACTACAAGTTGATGCAGTACTAGCAGAAGCTATACTCAATTCCTTAAACAATAAAACTGGAGCAGTTCTCTCTGAGAACTTGGTGCCAGGAAATTTTGTTCATTTTTCCATAGATAATATAGACATACCAGTCTTCAGCAAAAGAATACATTTCATGCAACATTGACTACAGCTTGGCAGCATGTCCCTTTATCCAAAGTTGACAATCTTTAGACCCTAAAACCATCAACTAAAACCTTATCTGTTCCCAATACATTTACTAAAAGTATTCCATCAGTGAAACCTATGAGATCCCCTGGACCAAAATGTGAAAAAACTGTTCAGCATACCTAGTTCATTAATAATGCAGTACCTGATGTACATGAGGTGCAAGCCAAATCCAAAGATATAACATTTCTCATGAGAAGAAGAGTAGATGATTGAAAGATTGAATGGAGTTATCTTAATCAAATGGCAAGTGAAAGTGAACCCCCAAAACAGCAGTTGTCTATATATAAGCCAATAGCTCTGAGTTCTACTCATAAATATGAAACTATGAATACAATTGTCAAAAGATGGGATGAAAACATATTATTTTAAGGGTACATGTACTGCTTTACTCAAAATTGATGGAATTGAAATGGTCACAAGATAGTTCATTTCTTATCCTTTGTCTTGGTGGACTTCATATCTAAATGAATCTTATGGTGGTCATTGGTCAGCAATTCCAATTATCAGGGCTTCATAGGCTATTGACAAAAAGTGATTTGTTAGATGAAAAAAACAATATAAAGTTGAAAGAAAACAGTGAGAAAGGTATTCGGGCTCAAGAATTTACCTCTCAAGTAGTGTTTCTACACAGCTTGGCTGTGTCTGCACACAAGGAAAAATTATTCTGCACAGTAAGATTTTAATGCTGCACACGATATAAGATTAAATATTAATGAATGAATAATAAAGAGAAATCAGTACACAAGTTGAATAATCTCTTTTATTAGACACTAGAAAGCACTAAGAGATTACTCCATTATCACTAAAACTGAATGAAAATTAGCTCACAAGTAGTTAGGATGTTGGGGAAGTAAATATAAATAATTTCTGGATCTGCTTGAAAATTTAATTAATTCTCCCTTAACCCATGGTCTACTCTTTGAAAAAATGTCATTTGAATTCATGCAGTACTTTTGGAGATATTATATTTACAAGCATAAGTGAACAAATAAATGTATGAAAAGATTGAACAGACAGACAAAACTTAGTTGGCTGAGTTGAAATAAAAGTTCTCAAAGAATTATCATTGTCTTTCCATTCAAAAAAACATCCGATCAGTATTTATTTGACTGATTTGATACCATCTCTGTTTGAGGATATGTCATCCAATCAGACTAAAGCTCAAATTTTTAGAGAATGCATACAATTAAGAATAAAACTGTAATTTTATCACTGATATTTAATGAGCTGTCCTGTAATAATGATAAAAGATGGGGTATTTTTTAGAGTAGATTTAAAATTTTATTATAGCTAGTGTATAGCATTTTATACACTAAAATAACTTCACCTCTATAGTTTATTCCAAATAAGAACCCAATCAATTTGTAAGATGAAGGATGATACAAGCAACAAAAAATGGTAAATATTTAATCAAAAGATGGCTCATTATGACTTCCCTATTATATAATCTTTTTATTATGGATATAAAATTCAAAATGCCTGAAAAGACGATGATTTGTAGGAGAAATATAAGGTGAATATGGAGGAAACTATCAAACTTCATACCTCAATTCAGGAGGCTTAGACAGTCAGCTGAGAGGTGTGGGTCTACAACAGTCATGGAGCATTTGATTCAGTCCATATGAGATCAATTTCCCCAACTTTTTAACTTTTTTTATTGCCTTGAGATGATATAATATGGTCCTAAAAGTATCCAGAAAGAGTGTAAACCATTATTCATGGGTGATTGGCCACTGCTGTCGATAATTCTCCACCATTAAGAACAGGTGTGGGCTTTCCACAAGATTTATTATTGGTGTCCATATTTCCAGACCTAAACCTATGGAATCAATGCTAAGCTATTCGCACCATAGTAGCGCTCACTCCTAATGCTTGGTTGACATTATCAACAGCTTAAGCAGCATTATGTCCTAATTTGAATTTGTACTTGAAAATTAATCTAACTTTTGGGTTTGACACTATTGCTTTTAAGGGCTTAAAAACTTATAAAGAACTATTTGTCAATTTACATTGAATCTAAAAAAAAATACAATTACATTGGTAAATCTTTCACTTTTAACATTTTTCTCTATGATAATAAACATCATTTTATATAACTACCAAATATTTATTTTCTCTCTTCTTCAAAATCCTTATAGAATTAAGGAAAAACAATGTTAAAAATTCCTAATGAGAAGCTGAGAATTAATATTGGCTCTTTTTTTCAAAGTAGATGATGCTGTTAAATGTGTATTCTACATTTAATACATAAAAAATTTAGCAAGACTCCATGGTTTTAGGTGGTTATGGCCTACCCTCTCCTCCCACATTTTTTAAATATATGTATTCATCTTTCTTTAATGCATACATTCAAGATCTTCAAATAATGTTGCTGTTAGAGCAATGGACTAAAAATCATTAGGTTTATGATTCTTTAAAACAGAAATGCTTACTATATGTGACAATTAGTTCTATAGGTAGTAAAACGTAACCATTCTTAAGAGTAACAAATTTTACAAATCTAATATAAAATACAAAGTGGGTTGCTTGGTTGTTTGGTTGGTACATCTATCACAACAAAATTGGAGTATGAGATTTTAATTCAAATTTCCTCATGTGCTACTTCCTTCCTTTCCTCTCTCCAGCAGGTCACTGCTGCATATCACCCCTCCACTAGTGAAGCAACCCCCAACCTACCCATTGTAAAAATTGGAAAGAGGACAGGCAAAATTTTAAAAGAGAAGCATGGCAATCCCCAACCCACCCAATTTAAAAAGAAATGGGCAAGACCTCTTGGAAGAGATTTTTTTTGTTGAAAAGTAAAACTATTTATGATTAATTCTCGATGATTATCTATCAGCAGTTGTTATTTTTTACAACAAGGTTTCTAACATATCATATTGCTGACAGAAATAGAATCAGTTTTGTCATGGGATATATCATAATGTATGAAAATTAATTTGAAAAAAATAACGGTAGGCAGTCTGTGATGGGCACATGCAAAAGGATCTGTTTAATAACACACAGAAATATTTTTTGTCTTCATATTTTGCACCAAAAAATGTTTCTTAAACAGAAAAAAAGTCTCGCCAAATTCATTTCCTCTCATGTTATGAAACTAACCACATTAACTCTATCACAAATATTCCTGCAAGATTCCATTAGAAAAGTCACATGTTCAGTGTTCTAATCAAGCCATCTAACTGGTACTAGTCTTGAACTTCAAAATTTGAATACCAGTTCACAATCTTTCTATAGACAAGGTTTACATTCTGGGTGGTTCAAAACTTGAGGCCCTATTGAAAATTGAATCTACTGAACAGTGGTGTGATCAAGATATCAACTTTTTTGATGAAATAGAAAGTTTCATTGATACAAGTAATTTGATATAGATTGGAAATGTTTGTTTAAATTTAGTATTTTTTAGGATGTAGCCCTTCATACTAATGGAAATTTTCTCACCAAACATTAATGAACATTGTAAAAGATACAATACAAACCGGGGGGGGGGAGATGGGAAGGGGCAGAAATATTGTAAAAATGATGATAGTTATATGGACTTGGGATTCACTTCCACATATATCAACAATGAAGAGAGAATGCAGTATCTATTGTGTATGAAAGTTTGGGCATCATCTCTGTTATACTACTGCATCTTTTGATGACTGTCTTGTGGAAGTGTACTGTCTCGTATGTTCAAATCACGACAGGAACTTAATGCATATCTTGAGAACAAGGGATGTGAGTACACCAAATACTTTGTGGATACCGATTTTGAAACCAAATTGGCATGTTTGCCTGATATCTTTGAAAAGTTCAACGTGTTAAATCTCTCCTGGCAAGGACGCAACATGCACTTTTTGAAATTGGTAGAGAAGATTCCAGCCTTTAGGAAAGAATTATTGTAATGGAAAAGAGAAATGAATGGAGATGGTGACAAACAATTTGTGACATCCTGTAATGTTAATTTTATTCTAGTTCCCAAAATATTTTCAGGAATATATCATGGAGAAATTCACATGATTCCAGACTCATTCAAGCCTTAAACTTTCATTTACTATCGCTCATTCAGCTCCAGATTTCTGGCTGGTTACCTACTCTTTCTCTCTCTTCCTTTCCCTCTTGCAAAAATCTGTCGTTTCGCCTGGCCATCCAGCTTGCTCGAATTTTACCATTTTATTGTGACCAATCGCAGTTCCATACCCAACGCGTATTCACAACTCCATCCCACATTAATGACCTAGCAATGTATTTTTTTATAGAGTCACAAATATCTTGTCTTCTAATTCTCCTTACTTCAAGAAGTGCATATGGATTAACCCCCCCCCACCCTGTGTGTTTTCTGTGATTTAAATAGTCTTTCCATAGTGCGTTTTGCATGTTGAGAATGGTCCCCAAATTTGCTTTCAGCGATCATAAATCCGGGTATATCACATATTGCCACAATATTTGGCCATAGGCATAATATTGAATACCCCGTTTCCAATGATTATTCTGGTCTTCGAAGCAACCAACACTTAGGGAGACAACTTCTTTCAGTAACCCCGCTCTGTAGCCATGACTTCAACTAAATAGCACATCATTTCCTCTTTGCTCGAGCACCTATCCTTCGTTATTACTGTTAGACTTATAAGGAATTCTCTTATGTACACTAGAGAAATAATTATTCTCCCACCTGAAAATAGCAATGTACTTACTCATTCTAAACAGACCTGTTCTACCTCGATCAGATAATCATGCGGGGCAGACTTTTTTGTTGAATGCGACTACAAGAATCTTCTTACTGCATGGGACCACAACTAGTATTATTCATCTCCCAGAATATTAAACTCTAGTATCTAACTATCCTATATCTGATTTGTGAATATATGCAGAGAAACTCATTGCTAGGTCATCCATGTTGGATGGAAATGTAAACACGTGTTTGGCTCAAGAGGGAGTCACACATGCATTAGTAGCTGAGTGTATGAGAAAGATCTCAACATCTGTGGAATGAAAGCAGCAAGGTTTGGAACAATGATTGATCATGATAAGAAGGTAAAGTTTGAGTAGGCCAAGAGGCCAGGTGAAATAAACGATCCTAGAGAGAGGGAAAGGAAAAGAGAGAGAAGGTAACTGGCCCGAATGAGCAATGGTTAACATAGATTTAGGGTTTTTATAGGCAGTAGTTAAAAGAAGTGACATACGGCTAGATTTAGGGTATCTAAAGCCAATATTTATTTTTGCATTCAATTTGAACTAGAAATAAACATATTGTGAAAAATAGTTTTCCTGATACTTGGACTGCTTTGTATATACCTAACCTTCATTTCTTCCAGAAGTTTTTCCATTTTGAGAAAAAGCAAATTTTTTATTAGGGAAGCAAGTGAATTAGTCCTAAACTGGCGCTGTGAAAAAAACCCTTATATACCAAGGGAACTGTGAAATAGTTTGGGAGCCACTGGTTTAAGCTGTTAGGAGTTATCATTAAAAGAGATGGGTTCATAATTAAAACCCGAAATAAATTATTCTTTCAATCAATGATTTAGTCCTTGTAAAATATATGAAATTGCTTAGGCAAATTGAATCAAACAAGTAATCTGATCAGTTCAATTTAGTTATTTTTCCCGAATTGGAAAAAAAAGAAAAAAGAAAGATATAAAGACATTAGCTTATGTCGGAACATTGAAACTGCTATTCGAAATGCTGAAATCCAACATAAATTTGCATCCCTGGAAACACAAGTTAGCCTCGCAATTAATAGATCTGCTTTTTATAAATCTGATATTTTTCTGAAAGTGAAATCAGTGCTGTGAGGCCAGTGAATGAATGTTTTTCTTGTAGGGCAAGATTTTTCAATCCTTTTGATAACAATTCTTTTTTTCAACTCTTTGAATAATATGAAAGATAGATAGAAAAATTAATTCAACAAAAAGGACATTTTACTGCACCAGGGAGAAAATATAATTCCTAATAATTTCATGAGTAAGTTCTCTGAAAATTTAATCACAATGGTATACTACTGTAGTTCACAAACAAACTGAACCAGACAACAAATTCCAAAACAGAGGCATTCTGACAGCAAAATCACAATAAATAGAATTTTTGTAGCTTAAATAGTTTCTGAATTTTTAGTATCATTGTGAGATATATAGACAAAGACAACACATGAAAGATATGCCCAAAAGTAGATAAAAAAAAATCCAGAATAAATCTAACTAATACAATAACAAAATAAGAATGGAATCTTGTCTATCTGAGTGTTACATTTGATATTTTTAGCTCTTCTCTTTGGATTAATTCTTTCTACAGGTATTTTTTCTGGAAAAGGAAACCTAGGAACTCTTGTTTCAGTTCTAGGAAAATGATACTTTCTCGAGAATCATTTTTAGTTTATACTCTATCCATCCAAAGTGAACTTACATTCAGAATTCAACAACGTTGGTCTGTATTATCCTGATTCATTTTTTATTAGATAAAAATATGGCAATGAACAATCAGGGAAGGATGAAGTAGGAGTTTAAGGGTTAAATTTGATCTTCTGCCAGCTGTTAGAGCTCTAGATGCTCAGTCAGTGGAGCAGTGTCATACATTGGTAGCTCCCCGAGATAGGAGTGATGCGAGTTTGAGTCTCACCTAGACCTTATTCTTTATCCTTTATTTCCGATGTGTACTGTTTACTCACTGCTGTGGACTGGCAAAAATAGTGCCAAGTGAAATACATATAACCTCAGCCAGAATTTTAATTCAATTTGCCTGATCTATGTCTACTAAGTTGAAGTTATTAATTCATCAAGGAAATTAGAAGCTGCAATGAAATGGCCTGTTCCAGAGACTGAATTTCTTTGCTTATACCTCATAATATTTGATGCACATGATTCATTTAATGTAAATTTAAACCTAACTGAAGAGATGAATATTTTAAAACTATTTTCTGGAACAATTTTGAACTGTGGATTTTCAGATAATTGTTGTAAAAGTGTTAATTTAGAATATGATCTCAATCTTTTTGTCAGAATTTTGATTTTAATTAGTATATGATATCGATAAATGCAGTTCTCATTCAGGAGTGAGTGATGTTACAAAGAGCTCTTGGCACAATTGTTCTACAGGGGACCCAAATTTAACTCACTCAAATGTTCCCTTTCCATTCAACGCCGTCTGCTGGGTCATGTGATTGTTTTAATCAAGTTAAAACTACGTATTTATTTATTTTGTCTGAAAAAAAAGAGGGCACAATGCAGGAAGGTGTTGTATAGTTCCATACAGTTACTCATTCGATGTTAAATTGGGCATTCAAATTTTTATTTTTGTAAGATAATTTTTAATTGGTATTGAGAACTTGAATCATCTTTTGACTGTTACCAACTCATTTGATTCTATATCATTTCAGATAACATGCAACAGAAATGTGTATTTTCCCAATCCAACCTTGCATTTGAATTGTTAGAGTTCCCCATGAAGGCTTCAATGATGTTGATATTTCTTGTTAAATGGTACAAATCACTGACATAGCTTATGGCTACTGCTGGTTCATGTTTTCAAGCTTTGGGTATAGTTGTTGTTACAGTTAGCTTTTATATTACGTACCGCAATCTTGGCCCAGTAGGTACTCCAGTAAAAAAGAGTATTTATGACTATCTGTGGATTGTGTTTCTTTTCTGTGACTGGGGATTTTTTGTAATTTTTTTTCCAACCCAGTTGTGTGTAAGAACTATTTTTTAGTACAAGAAAGGATAATTGAATTTTCTGTGAACAATATCTTTTTCAAGGTTACTTTTGAACTAATTCATATTATCCAATGTGATGTTTGCTTGGCGAAGTTTGTTCCACTGAATGGTCATTATGGCATCCATAAAGTACCCCCTTTGAGGCTTTTGCTTCTTTTTTTTGAAAACTAAGTTGTGTGTAAAAATTATCTTTTAGTACAAGGAAGGATAATTGAATGTTTTCCTTTGATTTTTTTAGTGCTGGTTTGTTTCCTGTTAGTACTACTTTGCAGTAGTTAGATCTAATTCTTAAAATTAGCACCATTACTAAAACGAAGAATTTTAAACCATTTTCCTTTTTAAATATCAAGAATAACGTTTTAGCCAGAAGCATGGCCAATGACATTTTGAAAAAATAGCAATCTAAAAAAAAAATTCTTGTCATTTGAGAAAAAAAGATCAAAATAGACACAAAGAAATGAAAAGTAGCTTTAATGAATAGTTTTTAATACTTGAGACTATAATTGGTTTGATTAGGGCATTTATAGAATGAAAGTATCTATACTAAAGTTGGTGAGAATCTGTTTAGACAGTACTGGCGACTAATGAAATCTTTTTGTTTTTGCGTTATAACTTGATCAAAATAATCGTCTTTTTAGAGATTGAAACTCCTTGTTTCATCTATTTTAACTATATATACCAAATTAGATTCATGCAACTTGCCACAATCCTGAAATCTGTTTTCAAGCAAACAAATTCTAATAACTTTTTGCATGTGTGTGTATGTGTATATGTGTGTGTGTGTTTGAGTGTGTGTGTGTGTGTGTTGGGGGGGAGGTTTCATATTGTGAAAGTGTCTGCTCCTTCTAGAGATAACATACAATGGGCCGATGAATGAAAGTTGAAAAACAAGACAACTCAAAAGTTGATTGTGAAAGAAATAATAAATAATAAATCGAAAGAGAGAAGAATTAATAATTTGAAGTTGTTAGCTGAACAGAATAATTTTTTCTAAATGTTTAATCAATAATTTTGGGAGATCAAAGTATATTATCTACACTTTTACTTGAAATATCACACATCAATCATACAACCTCTATTAACTTACATTTAGGAAAACTTTTAACTTTGAATTCAGAGCCTTCTAATATCTAAAAAAAAAAAAGAGAAAAGTTATTTTCTGATTTCTGATAAAACGTTTCAGAAAGTGTACGTGTGAAATTTCATGAAGAGCAGTTTCTGAGCATTTACTATCATGATCAAACTGAAGAGAAATACCTTTAATAGATAACTTCAATGGTTCTGAAGTCAAGACTCATCAATGTATGGGTTAGTAGCTTACCAATTAAGTTGCAATTTACCTCAAAACTCCATTGCTCAAGCTGGTGAGTTATTCCACGCACAGCTACTTATGGTTTAGCTGCTGTGGAGAACCCACTACAACAATCTTCACTTGGGTGGTGCAGTCAATGCTGTCACCGATATGGAAGTCTGAGGTTGCCAATGTTCAGGTGAAAAAGTGTAGTGAGTGTAGTCTGTGGAAAAATAAGAAAAATCGTACTGCCATTGATTAAATGAACAATCTATCTTTGACCGGGTCATTGTGATAACAAGAATAGTATTTGCAATATGGTTCCGGCATAGGTCAGGGTAGCAAAGATGGTAATCATTTGGTGTAGGGTAGCATGATTTGCTGTAGTAGTTATGGGATGACAAAAGCCCCATAAGAGTCAAGATATATATATATTAGTCCTTCTCAAAATAGGCTGATAACTTGAGTCCAAAATCATTTTTATAATGATGAAGTGGATTCCAGAAGAAGCTAGGCGTAGTGAAAACTGATTGAACGTAAAATATATTTTTTGTACACCAAATTCTGATTGACCAAAGCAATGATGTGATAGGATCCAATCAAAACTTTTTTTTTGCGGGGTTGGCACATCCTGGTAGTTAGAAGAGAGTTCCCTCTATGAAACAACAACACATGAGTTGTGGTTCTTTTGATGTTTTAAATCAATATTCTTAATCAAAGTAAAGTTTTACATGATCAGGAAATATATACATTCTTATTCATTGCTTTCACAAGCATCTAAGTGTTAAAATGCTGTTTTTTCCTGAAAATCATCATCTTGAATAAATAATAAAAAATGTGAATGGTCATTATCTGATACACAGTCTACTTACAAATATCAATGAAGACGTTTCACTGCATGCAGTTTTTCAAGCAGAAAAAATAACATATATATGATTAGAAAAAAAACACCTCAAGCTCCTTTAAGTTATTTAGAAATCAGTATATTCCACTATAGTTAATGAATATAAATATTTCTATTAATATTCCTTAACTCTCTTGCTTCTTTCTAAATAAAGAGTAATCATCAAAAATACATAAATACAACAAAAGGAAGATGAATAGGGAGCAGACTTCAACAAATCTATATTTTCTTATATTTCAGAAGGTATTATTCAAATCAATATCCATAATACCGTCATCATCATTATCATTTTTTTGTAATCTGTTCAACTATTTATCATCACATTGATGTATTATATGTTAGAAACCGTCAACCAAAAGTACCACCAAAGGGTTCTTCAGTTTTTAATTTGGTCTGGCTGGCTGGCTGGCTGGCTGGCTGGAAGGTAGGCTATCTATGCATCACGTGTACAAGCCACACCAATGGAGCTAGAGCATGGAAATTTAAATATTTCCACTTTATTATTCAAATGCTTTTAATGGTTTTTAAAACTCCCGCACCCCAAGATAGGTTTTTAGTGGGGGTTAAATTTTCAATCCAAGTTTATGCAAAATTGGTCTGTTAGTTTGTGTCTGGCAACATTCACATTTGCTTTTTTGAAATTCAGATTTTTTTTAGAAACGAATGGCAAGAGAAGAAATTTTTTCATTGACCATCCCTTTTTTCTAATTTTTTGTTGATTAGGAGGGTGTATAACCAATGCATCCTGCCAATAGTCACTTATGGATCTGAAACATGGAACATAACCAAGAGACAGATCCGCAAATTGAGAACCATGCAGCGTGCACATGAAAGAATTATGCTGGGCCTCACATGGAGAGACCACAAGACAGCACAATACATCCGGGAAAAGACAAGAGTCAGGGACATCAAAGAATCCATTAAAAATCTCAAATGGCAGTGGGCTGGCCATGTTGCAAGAATGGCGGACGACCGATGGACATCACAACTCACGACATGGATCCTCTGAGATCACATGTGCAACCGAGGCTGGCAGAATATTAGATCGAGAGACGAGCTAGACAAATTCAGAAAGTACTTGCTCCGCGATGCCCATGATAGAGAAGTGTGGCGAATCCTGTGGAAGGTTTATGTCCAAGGACAGATGTTAAAAGATTGATGATGATGACGACGACGACGACGACGACGACGACGACGACGACGACAACGATGACGACGACGACGATGATGATGATGACCCTAAACATAGTATGCTGCCAAAAGATATTGGTCATGTGATGGTTTCTATTGTATGTCTAAACTGTCTTATGTATAAAAGATATTTTTAGTTGGTGTATTGGTTTGTTAGTAATACTGAGTATGACACATTTTTAAAATAAATTAAAACCCATCTAATACATGTTAATACCCAAGAAAAATACCAGAAAAAAGAATTTGCACAGCACTTCTGAAATAATTATAATAAATGAGGTTTCCAACCTTATTTCTACATTTTGTTTGCCGTCTTCTCTTTTACTTCAACTAACAAAATTAACAAAATTTAATAATTCTGAAAGCTATTCAAATCAACCTTGCCAAATTACTAATATACCCTGAAACAAGAAAAATCTAAAGAATATGTTGAAATATGTTGATGAAATTGCAATAATTAAACTACCATATATGCCAGCATAGAAAACAGACATTTGATTTTTTTTTAATTATGCAAATGTGGGCTGCACTAGGTAATTGAGAATTAATTATAATAAAAGAAAAACATAACTACAGTAAACCCTTGGGTGCAGATGGGTGTCCCTTAAAGCCAAATATTAAATTGAATGTCACCTGAAAAAGGGGATATTTTTACATTTCTATACTCTTTTATTATTCAAATTCAAGTATTTTAACTCAGAAGTAACCTTAATACAATATAGAACATAAATTTATTGAATTAGTACAAAACAAGTTGGTAAAGTTCACTAAAAGAAAAAGTCCAACTTCAGTTGTTTTCCACTCTCAATTGTTTTTTTTTTAACTATGATAGTTCTGAACTGCCAAAAATGTTCATTGTAAGGAACAATTTTTCAATTAACTTTAATTTCTGTCTCTCATTCAGGTTTACTGCTTCCTTTACACTTCTGTATCAGTTGATGCCATTTTGAGTTGTGAGGATTGTGAAATTATGCAAACATTCAGAAATCAAAGAAACACACAGTCACAAACGCATGATAACAAAATGACTAATTCAAAACAAACCAAGCCGCACAGCTAACTTAACAAAAAAATTTTATATCCAAAATTGAGGCAAAAGAAATCCCAGACCATCTGTCTCTTCCAAAGAATTACCAATACCATTATCTAAAATCCAGGTTAAAATATCTAAAAGTTCCAGAGAGTTATCTAAAACTTATCTAAAAAATCACTATAAGTTATTAGGCATTAATTCAGTATATGCTTTATCAAAATATTAAAAAAATGACACCAAAAATTTAGGGAATGTAAGATTAAAAAATAGATTTTTTCTTCTAAATTTTGATTTTTTGAAAGATCAAAACCTTCATTTCATCAGGAACTTTCTTTCATTTTTGAGTAATATTTAGTCTTGAATTTATGCCTAAATCTCTTCTCTGGATAAGGTTTCAAATATGATTTTAACTGATTTAATTTCACAGCATGAGAGGTACTTATAAATTCAATGCATGCCAGAAAACTTGGAATAAACTAAAATATCTTAATAGAATGTTCACTGTTTTAAAATTTTAGTGATTTTTATTCAAATTTCTTGAGGGTGTTCCTTTCAAGTCATGTAAGGGAGCTGAGTTCACCTCCATGTCATCTTAATACAGCTATAAGATATATGGTTCTTATATATTTATCGTTGAGGTTCTAGATAGTTCTAGTTAAAAAATGGGTGCCCGCTGTATTTGTGGGCCCACATGGATGTCAGTGAAAATATGAGAGGAGGAAGGGAGATGTATGAAGAGGATGCGCTCCAAGTATGAGCTTGGGTGCGGAGATGAAACAAAGTAAAACAAACACATACAAGTACTTGGTTGGACAAATAAAACGTACATTTGATGAAGGAACAACAATGACAAATAACGATTGAAAATGAAATACATGTAATGAAAACATTAATACGATTGATCATGTAGAGAAGAGGAGAGATAAAGTGAAAGGTGGGAGTTTGTTGCGATAATAGTACAATTGTTGGAGTTGAAGTGGAGGTGTCTGAACTGCTTTTGAATCCATAAATTTTAGAGCGTTCCAAGGAATGGTTATGGAGACTAGGTTCAGTGTGTATGCCAAACTGCCTAATTGCGTATGCAACTTGAGGGCCATTCTCTGACACTGGTGAACACATGACGGACAGTGAGGCGGAGGACACATGGAGTTTGATCCATGAGGGCTTCCCGAAGTAAGGAGAATTAAGAGACAGATCATTGTGAGTACCAGTTAGTAACAAGTATTGCCATTTCATTTATGTGAGTGAGAGGTGTACATGCATTTTGAGCACATGGTGAGGACACCGTTGAGTAGCTGTGCGTATGTGAGATGCCTCAACATCAAGTAACTGAAGTGGACAAAGTTAGTACAGAGATTGGTCATGGTGAAAAAATGGTCAAGTTCAGATCGAGCAACGAAATGATTTCGATCTTAGAGAGAAGTAAAGAGGGAGAAAGAATAACCGGTTACAGATGTTGGGGCATGTAAGCGTAACCAGCAAGAAGTGCCAGCACCAGTAAGTGATTGACGACGTGTGTTCAGGGTTTTTATTGGGAGTTGTCGTAGCAAGTGATGTTTTCGATATCTAGCTAAAAGACAGGTTTCATATTCAATTCCTGGAGAAAAGTATATGGGGCACTACACTGCAATGCAATTTACAGCCAGGGGTATTAGTTAGTTGGAGACATTTCTCACCTAAAACACACTAAAATGTTCCAAAATGACTAAATGCCAAAATTGTTAATAGAATATTAGAATACTACAGTACATACCAAAAATAAGAATATATCAAAAGTACTATTGCAACGAGGTCAACTTTTTTTCCCCATACTAATCGCAGAAAGTAAGCGTCCAATTTAGCATTACAATCAAGGCCCACAACGCCGTGAGAGGTTGTTTTAAAAACATTCTACTTTTTTGTGATCAATCCAGAATTCTGCCTCTATGATTGGATTACAAGTGTGCAAAATAATCTATTATTTCCCACTATTTGAAAATCAACAATAGATGGGCTTCATTGAAAACAATGCAAAGTCTTCTTATTTTTGATGTTGATTTCTTCAAATGTCCAGTGATATTTCAATTAGTTAACAATGAGAAGAGATTGATAGCTTCCTTATGAATTAATGTTACTACATTATTCTCAGCCTGTTGCGAGTTCGTTCTGTTTTTGAGAAATTCCTTGCGCGCTCAAAAATGTTTTTTTTCTACGAAATATCCAGTATCTTCAACGTTCAAGAAAGTAGTGAATTTTCATTAAATCTCATTTTAGAAATAAGGAACTGAATTTTTTAAGATCTTTCCAAAGTAGGTTTTACCTCAGAGAAATTTGAATAAAAGAAAATTAGTTGATTTAATGAATAACTGATTGGGTTATCCAAAAATATTGCTTACTTATTTCTGGAAATATGGTGAAAAATGCATTTATTTACCAGGCTGGGTCGCATCAGCAAGGTCAGCTTGGATCTTACATGATTTGATGTAATTTAAACCTCCCGCTACAATAAAGCACATCAGGTATTGACTGGCTTGTGATTAATGCGGATGACTGGTATGGGCAGCATGATGAACCTGTGTAGGATAAGGTAGAAGCAAACAAAAAAAAGATAATCAGTTATCTGCTATCAACCACAAATAATGGTTACGTTTGTGATTAAGACAAAAATAATCAAAATTCTTTAAAAAAAAATAAGTATGTATCTAACAATTTGTAAAACTTCGAATCTATTGATAAGTAGAAAACCATTCTTTCTGATAATGAAATTCCATAATCTTCGCAGCAGCCAAATCATTGATGATTTTGGTGACAGAACTTTCTTTAGACCATAATATGAAATTCCAGCAGATATTTTTTTACATAAAAACTATACATTGTACTTTAATAAGCAACAAAAAAACAACAAAAAAAAAACAGCAAAAAACTTCTGAACAGAATTTTTTTTTGCATTTGTTTTCTTTCTGATTTAGAACCTATTTAAAAAAAATCAATGGGTTGTAGGAACAAATAAAGTTTCAACGGATTTAGTTTTTCTGGGGTATAATCTTCCTATAAATGTGATATGGTTGCAGTGACTTGGATATGTCATTGAGTTTTTATAAGATTAAAATTGGAGGGTAGACTTGAACCTTCATTGAAATCGGTCCATTTAGCTTATCTTGGGTGGAATTTTAAAATGGATGTGAAGATTGTGTTCAAATTTCACAATGTGAAATTTTTACTAGTGTATCGGGTCGCGATCGTAAATCTCGTGTACAGAAAAAAAAAATAGCTGATAATTTTCTATAATCTGTCTTCTATTGATAAACACAAATATTACCATGATGCAGGTGATAGATTTCCAAGTTACATTTCAATCGACACATGTTGCTTTGCTTACAGGCATACTGAGAATGATTAACAATACTTATAAACAAAAAAATAAATATATGAATATTAGAAATGGTACCTACATTTTTGGAATGACCTTCATGAAATCTGACAGGGATGCCAAATCACTGAATCTGACATTTCCCAGCTATATATACCCAACCCCACCCCTATTTAACCCCTTCTCTCTGAGCCTCTCCCTCCCAATAGAGGGTGAAGTAACTTTTTGCAGCCACCGGTCGAATCCTTGGACATTTGATTTTGACACAGGAATTCTCATCACCCACACCTGAGATAATCAACTTATAATAGAATACGATATATTTTAGAGACTGATTTTCTCTGAATATTGAGCAACTCAAGAATCCTTTGAATTCCTATAGTCTTTTTCTAGAGCCGGTGATAAAAAGTTTGGCCAAGTCAAGAATCTTTTAAATTCCTATTATCTTTTAGAGTTGGTGATAATATCAAGTTCCCTCGGATTTTTGTTGTTATTGTTTTGTTTTGTATTTCTTGGAAGGGTAGAAATAAACAAATAGGTATAAAAATTTGAATTCTACAGATTTAGTGTGTCGCAAATTTTGTTACCTGTAGACTGTCATCTCTCTCAGACCTACATACACAAAGACGCTTAATGACAAACTACCTTTAATCCAGTGACTTCTTTCATGAAGTAAAATTTCATCTATGCCTTCAATACGTGTGACAACTTTGGAAAGTTGTGATTTTTTCTTCCTTTCCAAAGTAATGTCTTCACATTTCAAATATCTTGGACAAATAATCTTGTGTTAGAGAAGAAACAAAAAAAAAAAAAAAAATAATAATACCCTTATCTTAAATACAATTTTTTTAACATTTAAAAATTCCAATATATCTAAATGTAAGATGAATCTTTACCAACCATTCCGGAAGCTTTGACTCAGAGAGTGATATTTTTTCATTTTGTAAATTTCTCTCTAAATTTTATTATGCAGTTTTCATTTATTTTCATACCTTCATCTTTAAATTCAGATTTTTTTTTAAAATCCCAACATATCTAAATTCAAGACGAATCTTTACAGACCATTCCTGACATTTTGGCTCAATAAGTTATTTCTTCATTTTTTAATTTCTTTTTCAATTTTATAACGCAGCTTTCGTTTATTCTAAAATATTTTGTCTTTAAATACAGAATTTTTATTGAATTGATTACAAAAATCCCAATTTTTAAAAATTCAAAACAGATTCTTCTATTTTATTTCATGTATTTTCTCTTTTGCGGGGATTTTTGACAAGCACCCATTTTATTCTTCACAGCTTTTTTTAGCCCCCCCCCTTAAAATCAGGGTGTTTTCTGTGTTGTTTTTTTTTTAGTATTATAGTAGGTTTTTGGAACATCCATTTCTAGGCGTCTGCGCGGATCCTGATACAATATTTCAAAAAGGTAATTGAAATTTTTAAAAATTGTTCTTCATTTTTTTCTTGTTTTTGCAAGAAAAAAAGTCCAAACATTGGTATGATGAAAGAAAAATGAATTTTCATTAATAGTAACGAAAGATCGGGCTGTTGTAATTCAGTGTTTCCGTATTTTGAAAATTGATCGGCAAAACATTGATAATGGGTATTGAGAGCTTGTTAAAAAGGGGTAGATTAAAAGATTATTAGATATCCTCACCTATTTGAAGAAAAAATGGCGATTAAGTAAGTAAACTTGAAATTAGTATTAAACTCCAATTGAAGAGAGCATAACAATAATAAACACTTGAAAGATTTGATCAGCGCTATATCCACATCTTGTTGAGGATGACTCTTTCGATTGGTCAAAAAAACAACAAAACAAGGCAAAAAACAACAGCAGTGGAGTCTCTAGGTTGACCTCTGAACTTGCATACTAATAAAAAAAAAGCTTTTAATGAAAAAAAACAAAAAAATACCTCAGGTGCAATATTCTTTTTTTCAATGAATCCTGATCCTCTATTTTACAGAAAGAAATAAAGAAGCGGAGAAATAGTAGTGGGAGAAAAGGGTTGCGAAATTAAGCGCTTTTGTGGGAAATCAATTTGTACATTTCCAGTTAATGGTCCACTGAAAATTGTAGTTGAATGTCTGTGTTGAAGGTTTGTCTTTACAGAATTTTTCACAAGATTTTACTTTTCATGGAGACAGTAGTATTATTGTTGCGTTCCATCAGATGGGAGAATGTTTTTTTTCTTATGTTGATTTTTTGTTGATCACAAAGTTGACGAATATTTCTACGTGCTTTGAAAAATTGTGGTGTCTTTGAGCTTGAGTACTTGCAAAAATGGGTTTTGATGTGAGTCCAATTGGCAGCTATCACTTCTTACAGATCCGCAGCTGCTGCGACTTGAGAGGCGAGCGCTAAACTTATCCGCTAGCGAATCCACATCTAAGATCAGATAGGTCCAATTTTTTCCTCATTTACGAGTATTTGATCCAGTCTTTTTCTGGGTTTTGAATATTTCAGTTTTTGATGTGAATAACCCTGATACATTTGTTCTGAGATGCAACAATAAAGGATTCCGTTGCTCTTTTCATGTGTCCTCTGTGTATCCGTGTACACAGTTTTTTTTTTTTTTGCAATTCCTATCTGTATTTTATACTCTTTGTCTAGAGTTTTCTCTGTGCATTACATTCCTTACTACCTCTGCATTTGTCTTCCAATTATCTCCTGTTTCAAGCAGTTATCATGATATCTTATCAACATTGTTACACATATTTTTAAAATTCCATTTTGGCTATCTGAACTCTATCCCTTTCTTTTCTTTTTACATATAGCCAGTTAATGTCATCCCTAGGGTGCAGAACAGGGTTACCAGATAGTAGGAGATGCTTCTGTGGAAAAAAAAACCCACAAAAATGGCCGAATACCCAAATGATTGTTTATGAAACATTCGCAGTACGCACCCAAATTAGGAATTTATCAAAAATGATACTGCAACAAAGTCGACTTACCTTAATCAATTTCAAAGTCCTAAAGTAGGGATCCCCGAACTTTTTAGACCATCGATCCCTAAATTGAAATCCTTAATCCAAGGGGTATGGGGATTAATTTTGAAGTGCTACTGAATTATCAAGGTCTATCCACAGACTTCCAATAATCATTTGTGGACTTTTGGAGATCCGCAGCAGTGAGGTTAGGGAACACTGCAATAGATATTTAAGGGAGGTGCCTTCAAACAGCCAAGTACCCTTGGCCCCCAAATCTTTAGCTATGCCCCTGCTTGATCCCTTATCAACTACCAGGCATGTACAAGTAATAATAATTAAGTAAACGTACAGTTTTAGACATAGCTGCATTGCTTTTCACTTTGTTTCTGTTTTCATGAATCAGAAATGGCCAAAAAATTAAAAATGGCCAAATTAAAAAGTTCATGACAAAATGCTTTTCAAAAAAACTGAATTTGTCAAAATTGGCTATAAAATGGCTAGAATGGCAACCCTGTATCAAACGCTAAGCAGTGTCAGTTATTGCCATGACAACAACGACGTCACTCTCAGACGCTGACAAATTTCGAAGAGGCAGACGACAAAAGATTCAAATTTCGCGCTTTCAAAAGAAAGCAAGAAAAACTTTGGATTTGGGTCAGTTAAGGAAGATGAGATATCATCCAAAAAATTCAATAACCATTTGATTACATTGATCAGTTCAGAAGGTAGGATATAAGTTTTATCTCTAATTTAACATTAGCACCTTGTAATTTGACGCTACCAAACGAGAACGGTCATTTTGAGAGGCTAAAAGTGGCTGTAATTTTCAATGACTGGCTTTTTAAATTGCTGAAATTGGCTAGATCTCAATCCCACGTAAGTCTTCTATATACACTCTAAAAATACACACAAAGGCTCCAGAAAGGTTTAACAAACTACATTTTGGGGCACAATAGCAGTGGTCGCGACTGTAAGGTTCCCTACCTTTGCACACTCGATGTTGAAAACTATGCACAGATCTTTAAAATATCATGAAAGAAAAAAACTAATAAATAATAACTAATAATAAATGCATAATTGAAAAATCCATCCATTGTTAACCATTAGAAATGGATGTTCTTTTCTGGAAGCGTCAAACTAAAGATTACCTTTTTTTGTAAAATGAGACTTTATTTTACTCAGCCCCGAAAAGATTCTAGGTAAGGTAAATATTTACATGTCGGCAGTTGCGAATTCCTCTAAAAGAATCGGGAAATGTTTTTTTTGTTTTTTTTTTCATTTCAATTTTATGTGCTTTCAATAGATTGGACCCTAACCACCCGGACATTTGTTAGTTTTTAGAAAAAATAGGTTTAACAGGGGGGGGGGATATACTTACAATGTCACTATTATTCCCATGAAAATTGAATGTTTACGGAATTATTGCTGTGAAAAATCATTTTTTTATTTTTATCTATTATCACTCTCTAATTGAAATGGCTCTATTTTATGAGCCAGGTCCTGCCTATTAAAAAAGAAAATCTATTTTTCGCAAGTAATTCTTTGTTCTTTCAATCCACAACATCCCCGTTTCCTCGGTGGATTTGTCAGTTTTGAAAAACAAAAGTCAGTTTTTCTAAAAAATTTACAGGAAGGTATTTTCAAAGCAATTACAATTCATTTTATGTATTTACTTCTGCTTTTCTTTCATTAAAACTCTTTCTTTGTGCGCTGCTTTCAACATCGAGTATTCAGAACTTTACAATCGGGACTAACCACCTTCTTACTCATTGTACCGTTGTAAATGCTATGCATTTGGACATTTGAATTTCATTTTTCTTTTATGAAACCAACTAATTTGTCGTTTTTGTCTTATTAATCCGTCTGTTACTGGGTCCAACGGTGGATCTCAACCTTTTTGCCAATGCACCGTTTTCATCATTATTTAAGAATGCTATTCCCCCATTCCAAGATTGTCCAACTCAAAACGTGATCTCCAGAACAGGGTTGCCAGATAATTGAAGACGTGTGTGGCGCCCTTTACAATTTTAGTCAAGAATTAGATACAAAACCCTTCTGTTAGCTTGGTATCTAAAACGTCACTTCCTCCTCCGACTCCATATCAAAGCCCTGAACGCACTTGGTCAGTTGGCTTCTCGCCCCGGCTTTCGGGGCAGTTATCTAATCTTTCTTTCGTTCTCACGCACCATTCCTAGTTTGGCCCCGGCATCTTTACCCCTGTCTAAACTCGCAGCCAGCTTAGTTCCTTCTTTGACTGTGACTATATATATATATATATATATATATATATATATATATATATATATATATATATATATGTATAAATATATTGTCTTGTCACTTATCTATTTGATGTGAGTATTCGCAATAACTTCATAGCTATTAAATGCAAACACTGCAACTACAATATTTGGCAACCACACAAACGCTGTGTTCATTATTTCGCCTCTTTAGCTCCTTCTTGCACCTATCCTGACTAACCACCTTTTTATAATCTAGTTTTGTCAGCTATACCACTCATTATAACAGGTACGACTCACCAGGCTCAATTCGATAGATAGACAAAACCACATTAGACTCTTTATGCCACATGTCCCTAAAATTCTTATTCTTTCCTGAATTTCGTTTTTACGCCTAGGAATAACCTAAACTTAACAGGTTTTTACTCTTCTCTTCTTCACACAATCGAATGTATTAATGATTCCATTCCATGTATTTCATTTACATTCTTCATTAGTGCATTAAACATTTTTCACTTGTAAGTATTTGTATGTGTCTTTTTGTTCCACTTAATATCAGCGTCCACATTTGTACTTGACATGCATATTCTTTAAACACCTCCCTTCCTTCTTCAAATTTTCCACTGACGTCCACGTATGCCTGCTAATTCAGCGAGCCCCCATTCTTTGATGAGAACTTCTAGAACTATCTAGAACCATACTATCTACAATCAGACCACTTTCCAATATGGATATATCCAACACATGCAAATGGCCAAAAATTTACACTTAAAATTGAGTCAAATAATGAAACATCCTAAAACAGTCATATTGTCTATTTAGAAAAATCTGGGAAATATCAATAAATTAAATGTGACACTAATTGTCAACATTTACTTTATTAAAATATCATATATCTTATTAAAATTGATATTTATTAAATTGAATAAAAATACCATTTCATTAAAAAAATCATCTAGCAATTCCTAACATGTAGACACAACCAAAAACATCTAATCTTAGCAAGACTGTAAAACATTACTACATTGCATAAGGGGAGAGTGGAGTATGTTGGGCTTGTGGGTATGTTGAATCAGCAATAATACCTTTGGTACCTCGGCAGCAGTAGTTCCCAGCTCCCTTCTGGCGAAATATCTTTTGACAAGCTCTTTGACAAACTTTTCATCAGCCCTGAGGAAGCTACAAGTTTTCAATGAAGTTTTGTGATTAGAGGTTTCAAAAGTAATTTTTCTTATGGTTTTATTTCTCCTCAAGTACTGAGAAAGTAAAGTACTTATAATGTCTTGAGCATTTGTTGTGATTATTTTCAATAATACCCGTTGATACCCGCGTATTCAAGAACACAGCTTGGCCCATAACAATATGAATGAAACAAAAGATGTGAAGACTTCAGTTATTCCAATAGATCTCAATTTGAGACGTGGTACATTGGACTTTTTGACAAACTTTTTTGAATCGTAATTTCCGCTTATACAACACTATTTGGGAAGGACTTGATACTGACTAACTTTAAGCATGATGTAATACTTTCACCCTGTATAAGAATCTGGGACTAAGTTATAAAAGCAGTTGCACGATAGTCGGATGTTTTAAAAGTGAACCAATACAGCCCACTCTCGTCTACACACCAAGAATGAGAATTTATTAAAAAAAAAACTGCATCAACCGCAATCAATCCTATTCAGCATTAATGGGCTCAACTCTTGAAAAGAACATATTCGCAAGTAATGTATTGTGCTCTTAATCTACTAGACCTTCTATTCCTCAGAATATTTAGTCTAAAAGAAATAGGTTTTAAGGCCAAGCTTAATTTTGCACCTTTGATAGGGTTGGTAGCCTACAATAACATAACCCGAATCCATTTAAATCCGATCATAGGAAAAAAGTTATGAGCATGTGAAAAATAGCTATATTTACCAAACATACCTCTCAGATTTGGAGCTGTTTCTGCACAGTTACAAGAGAATCTCACAAACACTATAAACAGTCTCTAATATTTCCCATAACCCAAACCTCTGATGACTCAGTCTAACATATTATCGTCACAATTTTAGGGTTTGGGATTGCTCAAAAATTTTCCCATATAAATTGATAGCAATTGTTTTTTCACTTTTCGTTCTACTTCCAGGTAGCAGAGGAAAACTGTACTTATCAATATGTTAGAATATTGATTGATTTAGTTATTTGTTCTACACTTGCAAGTAAACATAAATCAACAGGACATTATTGAGAATCAAAAACTTTTTAGCAATATGCTGATTTTGAAGAATGACCAAATAAAAAGGAATCACTACATATTAATTGTGCATAGATCTGCCCCAAAACTTGATAATTTCTCCCATCACTTCCACAAAATTCCATTGACATTTATTGAGAACTCTGGGAGATTTTGTATGGAGAGTCATGAATGTATATATAAACGTATGGAAAAAATGGGAAAATAGCTCTCAATTAGAAAAATATTTCTGGACCAACCCCCAAATTAAATTATTTCTTTCTGGACCCATTGCCCATCCTTCCACTGAATCTTACAGAGAACCTTTGGAGATATTTTGTGCTTTAGGACAGTTAGCTAGGATATTGGGGAGATTATTGATTTTGGATTTGCTCCAAAATTTCATGACTTCTTTTGTGGTCTATTGTTAAGCTTTTCACAGAATTTCATTGAAATTATCCTAAAACTTTTGTACATATCATGAGGACAGACAGAGACCTTTTAGAGATATTTCCTGGAGTGAAAAGATAACTATAATGGAGGGAAGATAATTGCGTATGGATCACCTCCTAAATTTCATGACTATTTTCATAGATTAATGCCCATTCTTTCACAAAATATCTTTGAAATTCATTGAGAATTTTTTGAGATATCATGTGGACAGACATCAGAAAGACCAGCCAAAACTAAATAAAATGTTCATATCTGAAAATTTGATACTGTTCTTTCTGTCTGTCTGTACACACAATATCTCCAAGAACTCACACTGAATGCGAATGAAATTTTGTGGAAGCATGGGCAATACACAATGAAAATAGTCATGAAATTTTGATTATAAAAACCGATTGAATTTTGAAGCAGATCCATGCACAATTATCCCCTCACATCATAGCTATCTATCCATAATACATAAAATCTTGAAAAGTTCACTGTCTCTCCACATGATAATTCTAAAGATTTTCAATGAACTTCAATGAAATTTCATAGAAGCATGGGAAATAGCCTATGAAAGAAGTCAAAAATCTTTGTAGTGGATCTATGCATAATTATCTCCCCTACATTGCAGCTATCTTTCCACACTACACAATATCTTCACAAGGTCTCTCTCTATCCACATGGTATCTCCCAAAATTCTTGATGGATTTCATTGAAATTTTGTGGAGGAGTGAGGTATAGGCTACAAAAGTAGTCATCAAATTTTGGACTGGATCTATGAGCAATTATCTCCTCTATATCTTAGTTAACTCTGCAACTACACAATAGCTCCTAAAGTTCTCTGTCTGTCCACATCATATCTTCAATAATTCTCAATGAATTTCAATGAAACTTCATGGAAGAGTAGGTAATTGGCTACAGATAATTTTGACAGCCGAAATTCCAACTTTTTGAATTTTCTATTGAAAAAGTAATTAAGCTACAAGGCTGAAGAGGTTATCACATAGCACTATATATTTTCATATTGTCCCTATTAACATTCTGGCATCATTAATGTTTGGCCTCATATAAGAAAATATATATGGGTATGTATGTGTGTAAATGTCTGCAAATATATGTGTATATATTGTGGATGTAAAGTGATTTGACAGAATATTCATGAAAGAGATGATTTGAATGTGAAGAGTAAAACTTGAGAGAAAGTAGGTGTAACACTTCAAAATAATCAAGAATTGAAAATTTTGAGATGTAATACCTACTTTTTTTAAGTTTCTCTCTTCACCTTCCAATTGACACTTTCATCAACAAGAACAAAGTAGAGGGCCCTCTCAGTCCTTTTGTTAGCTCTCTGTCAATATAGGGTCTTGAATCCCAGCCAGAATACTGTTATTGCAATTAGAAAGTGCCAAACTTACATTTTCATGTTCATGCTTACATTTATTTAACATTATTTCCATTAGTCATTTCTTTTTATTATGCATACAATTCAAGATAATATGTATGTAGAATTTTTCCAAAACCTTACTTTTTCTTTTTGGCATCAAAGAAAAATGCCATACCTATAAGCAAACCAATATTGTTTACTTCACGGTATCAATCATATTGATCAGAAATAAAACACACAGGGGCCTGGGCTGGGGATGTTTGCTCCTGAAGGGACCCCCTCCAACATCTAGTGAGATTTGTTATTGTATTACATTAGCTGAAATGCTGTAAGTGAACTACTAGTCATATAGTTTTTTGGGGCAATCACTCCTTTTTTACGCTTTCAAATCAGAGTGATAAACAGTGTGAGGGAAAAGGAACACCCAATAGGAAATTGTTAATAACTTTATCATTCAGTGGTCGATTGTAGTCAAACTGACTTTCTTTGGACCATAAAATGGTGAAATTTGCCTGCTGTGTTGAAATTCAATGAATGCAGTCATGGACCAACAGGGTGGGATCATTAGCGGGAGTGACTCTAAGATGACTACCTAAAATATTTTTCAGGTAGATTCTTGGTAATTCTTTTTATTATGAAACATCTGTTTGTGTACATTATATCTCTGAAAGTACTCAATAAATTATAATGATATTTTGTGGGAGTATGAGCAATTGGCTATGGAGAAAGTGATTAAATTTTTGGATGGATCCATATACAATTGCTTTCCTTGACAATAACATTGGCAGAGGTATACACTCTCTGATTGCTTTCTAGTTTTATTGTATAGTTTTTCAAAGATAATGAATGAAAACATTTTCATGGCATTCATACTTACTTTTTTCACATTATTTCACTAAGACAGAACTGAAAAATTGAAAATTAAAGATGATTAGAATTGCTAGTAAATGTGGACTTATGCCAAAACATTCAATAATATGGGAGAATAATGATGAATAATAGATATTATAAGTATAAAAAGTTTACCAAAACCCTGTCAATGGTGCAAAATTCAGCTTGCCCGTAATTTTTTTTTCCAGTTCGGCCCAAAATGAAATTTTCATGAGAAAATACAAGTCAGTTTTGAAGTGTTACTTTTTTTAGCAATTGTTACCTTTTCCACATTAAATTCTGAACATTTCCATATAAGATTTTGCTGCACTATGTTTATCAGTAGAATTACTTCAGAATGGCATTTTTCGTCACAAAATTTCAAAACTCTGATCAGTTTTTTTTCATATTTTCCAACCTTAACTGTGAATTTATTTATCAGAAATTTCATTCTCAAAGGAAAACAGAAAACTTGACCCCTTAAAACCAAATTTTATTAAATTTTGCTACAGAGGATATAATTTGTGTTTAGGGTTAGTGTTTGGGGTTAGTGTTTATAAGTCAATTACGTAACAAATAAAAGTAGCAAACTTGCTATTATGCACACCCTAAACTTATTGAAAGCAAAGAAAAAAAATCACCATTATAATATCAAAGAAGCCTCACAAGGGAAAGAACTGAATACTTTGAAGCCTCACTTCCGTACAACAGACAGAAAGTAGTGATCCAATTTAAAGTCACATTGTAAATATAATCCCCTCATGAAACCTGAAAATATCTTTTTTTTAAACTAATGAATTCCAGGAAGATTGTTAAGATCTAATAGATTAAAAGCACAAAAAATTACTGGTGAAAAAAAATTATTTTCCCATTGTTTCAGGTTGGTTGATAGATGTGAATCTTAACCAAGGTTTGTTTTACTCACAACATAACTATAATGCTGAACTGGACCTATACTTTCACCTTGGAACCATGAAGATACAGCTTACACGAATTACCTTCCCCATGTTATGATTTTATCTTTTTAATGAATTATCTCATCTATTCATATTTTTTAACCAGCGTTTTGAACAAATATATATTCTTACTTGAGCTTAATTTTTGAAACATTGTTTTGAATTTAAAAAACAGGAATCTTGCTTTCTCAAAGTGATTTCCAAAAATTTTCAAATTTTGCATGTAATTTTTTATGCTTCCATCAAAGTTTAGGGTGGCTGTGCAGGCCTGCCTGGGAGTACGCATGAGCCTAGGCATATTTTCAGGCTGGCCTGCTTAACCAACCCCTAAAGCCTAAAGAAATGAAAAATTGCAGGCAAAAACTTTTTACAACCTTCACAAGAAATAATGAAATACCTCGAAGCCATACTTCCATATCAATGGGTCCAGTTTAGCATTACAGTTACATTATAAATGAAGCTTTTTTCCAAAATGACAGATTTCCTGAGGAAATGATGATTTTTATGAATTGAAAGCTCAAAAAATTTCTCAAAAAAAATGATTTTTCTATCTATTGAAATGAAATACTAGAAGGAAATAAAATATGCCAAAAATGGCCAAAAAATTTTAGTATGACCAAACCAAAAATTTATAGCCAAATACTTTTCTAAGAGGTCAAATTTGGCCATCAAATGGCCTAAATCACAATTCTGGTGCAGAGCCTTGTGCATGGTCATTAATTTCCTGGTCCATTGATTCATTGATTTGAATTTCTCTTACCTTCAGTTTAGGAAAGGACCTGTGTATCTCAAAATTAACACTGCTAATGGGTTTATCCTATTTAGTTTTCCATATTTTTCTTAGCCTGCTAAGATTCCTTTCTTATTTTTTTCTATCATTTCCTCCTGCTTCTTTGAGTCATATTCATGAAGTCCAAGGTATTTGTACTAGTCTTTTGTGGTAAATGTTCCAATTGTTTCATTGTCTGATATTTCAGTTCTAACATTCCACTATGCATCGTCCTTTATGTATTTCCAGTAGTGTGCCTATCTCTACCCAGAACTCCCTCTTTTGATCCTAAAGGAGACCTGAAGCAAGGAAGTTTTCTTCAGTGGTCAAGTCTACTTTCCAGATTTTTATAGAGTTAGCCATAAATTTTACCAGTGTCTCATTAATCTTAAACATCTTGAGTTATTCAAGGATCCAGGTGTGGGGAATCATATTGTGCACTTTTCTGTTGTCAATCCACGCCATAGCAATGATCTTATTTATATTTGCTATTATTGAGTTTTCATGCCAGTAGTAGCTGCTGGTTTTTACTCTTTCGGAGCTGACTTGCTGCATTTGCTTATCATATCACTATTTGGTTTCTATCTCCATATAGTCTGCATTTACTATTGTGCTGTGACCTGTCTATTTTGGCCTTAATATAATAAGTTCTTATGGAATTGCTCTGGGATATCATCAATAAGAATTTAGTTTCTCTCTATGAATGATCTTTTCACACCACCACCACCATCATCATCATCATCATCATTGATTTTTATATCTGTATTTGGTGGCTCCCACTGAATCCCATACTTACTTGACAATTTCAATAATGTTGTCTCTATAGTTGAACTTCTTTCTCAGGTCTCCAATCCCTCCAGTCTTTTTACAAGGATCTTTGGGATCATTCCAGGCACTCATAACAACGGGCAGAATTGTCACCTTCATATCTCACTTTTTTTCAGTTTGTATTTATCTAATTTTTCACTTTCCTTCAATTCAAAACAGCAACATAGACCATCTGATAGATTTTTCTCTTTATTCATGGTTACTATTTTTGTTCTCCTGGATTGGGTAATCCATATAAATTTCAAAGTCCCAAAGAGTTTTACTTTTTTGTATTCCCAAGGATAGCTTCTAGTTTGAACGTATACCATTTGTTGGTAAGGTCATGATCATTTTTATAAAATTGTCTCTAATCTCTGCTTATTAAAAACTTGATACAAAGAAAAATTAAGTAGTATTGCCATTGATTGCATACAAACAAACCATTTGCTTCATAAGAAAGAAAGATTTCTCGCTATAGCATCATTTAAATAACATTCTCAGAAACATCTGCCCACAAAATAAGCAAAAATCTTTATGATTTATCATCATATTTAGAAAAGCATGCAAGAATCTTAGTTGTTTGTTTCTTTAAATTAACAGACCAAGAATTAATTTACTTTCAAGATCTTTGAGTATATTCTTCTGTGAAAGCAAACAGGGTTATGAACAATAGGAGAATGAACGTGTCACTGGTGAATTTAATGAGGCGATTATTCAATGTTTTATGTTGACTTCCTTAATTAACAAAAAATGCATTCAGCTGTTGGTACGCGTGCTAAGTAATTTAGTAATTTGGATTTTCTACCAACAAGTATGTTAAAAATAAAACTAAAAGAATTTCATAGGCATCATGTTGAGAGTTACATGAAGGCCTCAAATTTTTGATATCAAGAAAGTAAAATGTCATTTTCAACTCCTTTAATAGTAGTTGGTATGTATAAGATTTGCAAGTTTTAACAAAACCTGTCGACCTGAGTTGGGCTTTAGAAGTGGGAATGAATTTTCCTTCAGTTTTTTTGCATGTCATTGTGTCACTATTATTTGTGCATTCTGTCTGTCATTGGTTTTTGGTCTGGTCATTGTCATCCGCCATTGTTGTTTCACATGGAAATAAAGTCAAAATTCAGTAGTTGGAGTTCGACAAAAATGTCTACCTGTTAATTTTTTTTTCTACCTCAATGTTCTGCTATCATTGAAAAATATGAAACCCGTATCTTTCTAGAGTCACAATTAGTCAGTAAAAAGTCATAGCAGCTATCAATTATTGATTTCATGAAATAGCTGCTGCAGATGGTGTTGCTAGTTACAAGCAAAACTGAATGAAGAGCAGTCTCCCCAATTTTTCAGTTCTCCTTATTTACATACTTTTTTCAATTAATTTCATAATCTGGAACAGCCTTTCTCAACTTGGGTTCCATGGTACCCTAAGATTCTATCTGAGATTGTTAGGAGTTCTGCAAAAATATTATACATGGTTAGAAAATGTGCCTGACATAAGCATCATTTGAGGGTTATTTCCCTGTCTTGATGACATTTGACATTAGTAGCACCAGAATTTTCATGAACCAATAAAGATCAGCATCTATTTTTTCTTTGCATTAACTCATTCAGGCCTTGTTTTTTTTACGGGATATAAAGCAAAGATAGCAATGGATGGATTTAGGTTTTCTCATTTTCTAAGAAACTCTGGGAAGTCATACATCATTTTGAAGGCTATAAGATATAAATTTTATTATAAGAAAATTATATAAATATAATGGTCATGTAACCTCATTATGTATTCAGAATAGCTACAAGATTTAAAGTACACCTAGGTGCACTACCAGTCTGAATGAGTTGAACCAGTTATTTCATAATTTTGATATATGTTTGCTTTCTGAATTATCATATTTTTCATATAAATGTACAGAGTTTATGAAAACATTAATTTCATGAAGGGTTAGCAAAGCTAATCAATATTTTTTCAAGGAAATTAATTTTTTATATTAAATGTCCTTTGGATAAGAGGAAACAGGAAAAATAAAGTATCTTAAAATGTTCATAAAAATCAACAAATATGTTGTGAATTATCTTCCTGTATACTGAAGAATGATCGATAATTACTCTTAGATTATAATTCATGTAAATCTTTGAATGCACTGATGTGTTGTTTGCTGTTCATACACTATTTTTATGCAAGGGTTCCTTGAAATATGAAAGTTATTGTAAAAATTAAAATTAATATTTTCTTTGTATCCTTAGAAGCTCATTCCAAATTACAATATGCAACATTCATTCTTCAACATAATATTCTTCAAACTATATATTTTTTAATGACCTACTACTTTCTTGATAATCGCCTGCTGATCAACCATTGGCTCCAAGGGTGGATTGAGCCACCAGGCAAATGGGCAATATCCCTGTGTGCTGGTTCATCTAGTGCCATTTGGTGTCTAGTCAGTTGGCCAGTGGTTCTCAAACTGTGTGCTGCATTACAAAAGTGTACTGCAACTATCTCCTGAGTATACTGTGTAAATTTTCCCAAGTACAGAAGCATGTATTGCAAGACTTGAATGTGTTCTGCACCTGTATTATGTCTATCCCACTTCCACCACAGAGTTTTTATCACTACAGTTAGTTTAATCTCAACCTTTTATGACAGATGACAGCTCCAGTGAAATATATAAAGCCTACAACTATTTTCTTGGGGTAAATTGCAATTTTCTGAATCAAAGATTGCTCCAACTGCTTAATGCTCTTTGCCATTACTATAAGATGTTGGATATCAACTAAAACTGCCCACCAAAACTGTCAACATCGGTTTCTTTAGTTTTCAACTTAGCCCAGCCAGCTATGTATGTATATATCGCTCATACGGGCCATACCAATGGAACCCGAAGACTGAAAATTTGAACATTTACTCCTTATTATGTCTAGAAAAAATGGGATTTTGATTTTTATTGATCCCAATCTGCTCTGATACCCTGATTAGTGCTCTTATTACATTCCAAAATTTTCTGTATTGTTCAAAACCACAACATAATTTAATGTGGTTTTGTTTTCAGTTTATACTTAGTTATGTTAATGTGTACTGTAATACCATGGCTGTATTAATTCAAAACCCACACTAATCAAAACCATACTATTCAAGATATATACGTATGTACTTTTAGGATTGTTAACTTGTATTTGCAAATCTTCAACAGGTCAATGGAAAATAATTTTAGATCAAAAGAACTTTTTACTTATCATTTTGTGCAACCTTTTTCCTTCAAGTTCAAACATTTAGAAGATGTAGGGATAACAAAATATAGCCTATGATTTGCTGTTTTTGCTGTGTTACAGTAATATATTTTCATATGTACATAAATCCTATTCATATAATATTGATACATAAGCAGGGATATCTGACATTCCCAGGGGAGAAAAAAAACTTAGAATAAAACCAAACAAGAGAAACATATTCTTTGATATATTTTTTATTGCACAACATGACAAATGAAAAACTGATTACTTACACTAAGTACACAATGGAAGAAATATTCTATATAAAAAAGAACGAATGATGTCATCGCTCAGTTTGACAGAGCTTCTGGATACACTCAGAATATTCCAATGGTAATCATGCTATAACATAGGATTTGGGTAAATTTTGATTTCTTTTCTTCCTTTGTTGGGCCTAAATTTCCATCCCCTTCCCTGTTAAGTAGTGGAAGCCACATCAGGTTGAACTCTGCACTTATCTGACTTGAACATTTAGTTGACATGTTGAATTTTCAATGACCCTTCTCAAAACTACAGACAGATATTGCCACCTCACCTAAAAATGAATCATTGGGCCTAGTTGTTTCTTTTTAGTCACAATACCCTCACTCTGTATGTTTATCTCTCTGTCAACCTAGACTTTACTAACCCACCTACCCACCCTGACTCTTTGGACAGTGATACACGTTTACATTGAGCACTGCATCAGCTTGGTGAGATCAAATGTGCTGACACGCGACTGAGGCTACTGACTGGCATTGTCAGTTTCATGTTGCAGAACTAATAGGACAAAAAGGGATGTGATTTTGATTTTTTTAAAATCAAAAATCAAATCATATGCTTATTCACTCATTCTCTGTTTCTTTCTCACAATTTCACTCCCACTCTCTCACTCTTACTCTTTCTCATTCCAACTAATTTCATTATGCTGTGTCATGGTGATAGCATAATATTGAATATACATGTAAATTTTCAAGGCTCTATGCCAAAAAATATGACCAGGAGCACTGATACAGACAAGAAGAATATTTAGCCACCATATCTCTTGTTGTTTGGTCGTGGATTTGGTGAATCAGTAACTAGTATATAACCCTTCAAAAATATTAGGATTATGTATTCACGTATTGATGGCATCAGAATGCAGTATCAGTGTGCTCATTGAAAAGTGTTACACATACAAAAAAATATGTACATATGGATAAACATTGTGTTTTAGATATCTGGATGAACGTGCTTTAGAAATATTTTTCACTTTTATGCATGTATATACACATGCATATATGTTTGTGCAGACATTCTTCCTTTCTATATAAATGTAATTATTGCTCCAATTTCACCTTTAAAATTTGATTTTAATACTTGCAGATACATTTATGAAGTTGAAATAGCTCTTTAGTAATTACAGAAAATGGAAAATAAGATAATTACTTTTCAATTTTCAACTCTATCGTTTACAATTTTATAAAAGGCATTTTGTCAGTATGCGTATGTATATGCACACACATTCAGATACACACACTCAAATATAATTACATAAAATCTGAGAGATATATTCTACATGTGTTTCATAGTTTAACCATTGTCTAAGAGTGAAAAAAGATATTTTGCATATTTTTATTCTCTTTTAAAGTTGCTCTATGTTTAGAGGGTACAATATTTTTTAATTTTCTACTGAAGTGCTTGCTTAGCTCTGTCACTACTGGTTCATTTTCCAAATCGCTGCAATGCTTGCTGAAACGCCCCCTCAAAATGGTAGATGTAAATCACACCTATAACAGGTCATATTTTGCACAGTCCGCAACATAAATAATATTTTTAGATTGACAAAATTGATGAAATTTTGCATGTATTGTCAGATCTAACATTTTTCAATGTTTCTGTTTGTTGCATATGGCCAAATGATTTGCATGGGTGACCACATTTTTAAAAATTCTCCTGTGTGCGTCTGATGCTTGGTCCTGTTTCTTTTGGTTGATGAGAGATTAAGATTGATTGAAAGTTTCTGTTCTGGATATACAAAATTATCGAAAGATTGCAGTGAGTTCTGGGTGATCCTCAATCGATATCTGATGATTTCTATCCAGGATGACCACTTAGGGCACTATTATTAGAAGCTGTATTTTGTTCTTTATTTAAAGATGAAAGGTCCTGGCGATTCCTCCCCTTAACACCCAAACAGTAATCTTACAGTGAATGAAATACAGTAGTTCCTCCAATTTCGTGGATTTGAAGTTCGTGGACTCAATTATTCACAGATTTTTGTCATTAATAAAGGGAAGCTACTCCCAAGGACTTTGGAGGCAAAAAACGATGGTGCATATATTGAAAGTGAAAGACCCTGTAGAAGAAGCCATTTCAGTTTACAATAATATTTTTAAAGGGATGAAGAGACAAAAAAGGCAAACAGAAATTATAATGTATTTTCTGAAGGATAACAGTAACACCTAGGATTCCACACCTATGCACCAAAACTTACAAGCAATCTGCGCTTTTGTTTGCTTTTTAAAATCTTTCAAGCCTGTTTTGAAAACATAGTTAAGAATAGGAAAATGTCATTCACTAAGTAACCTTCTGTCCATCCAAGTGATGATAGATACACCCAAGCAGCTATATTGATAATCTTCATTGTTCTCTCTTGCAGAAAGTCAGAATGTTTGTAGGCAATTTGGTTGAGTAAAGATGGAATTATTCATCATCATCATCATCATCATCATCATCATCATCATCATCATCATCATCATCATCATCATCATCATCATCATCATCATCATCATCATTCATAAAACTTTATTGATATGATACTTTTAAGCAATTTTTTTAATTACAAAGTTGAAAAAATTCAAAATGTGTAAAATTTAAAAAAAAACAAAATGGCATTTTTTGCAGATAAATGTAAACATTGGCACGAAATTGACCAAATTCTACATTTTATCAATGAGAATTTGTTTTTTTTTTATAGACAAAAATTTGGTCTTTATCTCTCCCAGTAAAATCAAGAACAAATTTGAAAACAAAGTTTTTTAAATGTTAATAACATTTTTTAATAGGGTGTTGAAGGTCTTTCAAAAAAGAGTGCCCAGGTAAACTTGTAATACTTAGAAAACTGATGTTAATGTGGGAGTTAAAGAGCAACATAATTTTCTGTACTTATACGTCTTATCATATTAGTTTATTCTTCCAATTTTGCAAGGGGTCTGTGCCTCAAAGCCTTGCATAATTTGAGGAACTACTGTATTCATATTTTTTCAGGTTTTTTTCAAATTGTTCTATGATTACATCATTAAGTCTTTGAATTGTTGGACCATCTTTAGCAGGAACTTGTTTTTGTGCAGACATTGTGATATCAGTTCCGATCCTCTGTACAGTAGCTTTTGTTTTTTCGGAGAAGATTATGATATCTAGTTCATCCTCAAGTACATGTTTTTTCAAAGTATTTCTGTAAGTTTTGGCTGTTTTCCTTCTTTTTCATGTTATTTCCGCGTTTATTTAGTTCCCATACATACTACTAAATTATGAAGATACATAAGATCACCGTTTGAACGTGAAACAAATTAGTGCAATTGAAGAATATCAGGTTTATTTTGTAACCAATATCTGACAAAGTCTACTTTTTGCTACCCGAGATTGACCACTTTGTAAGAACTGGATGACGTCATTCAAACGTCACCGTTTTAAAACCATAAACAGATAACATGTGTTTACAGAAGTTACTTGCTCTCAGGTAAAAAAGTCATTTTTTGATTAAAAAAAGGAATTTTTGTCCTATCAATCCTAAAAAGTTGAATAAGAACAAAAACGTTTTTTTTTTGTTGAGTTTTTTCTATGTAATATGTAACAAAAGAACAACATCAAAAGTGTCTTTAAATCAATCTGATAAAAGTACATGAAAATTTTCGAATCAATTTTATAAAAATATATAAAAAAGCACCAAGTTTACACATACCTTGAACTAATACTTTGTGTTTCCATCTTTTGCAAGTATTACTTCATCCAGTCTTTTAGGATGAGTTGTAATTAGATTTTTAATCGTTTCAAGGTTCATTCATTTCTTTAACATTTGATTATTTTCTTTCATCAAATTCTATGATATTGTCATCTGGAGACCAGAACAGTCATTCTAATTTTTGTTGTCCTTTAATAATTTAGTGTAGTTTTTACTGTATGTGTTTAGGGTCATTATTTTGTTGAAATATTCAATACCTACTCACTCCAGATTTTCTTGCAAACCATTTTAGATTTTCTCTTGAAAATTATTTATATTGATCAGCATCATTTTGCCATTTTCTTTGACAAGCTGACAACAGCCTTTGGCACTGATGCACCTTGATGCTTTACACTATGGATGGTAAACTTTTCTAGGTATGCTTAGTTTACTCCACACTAAACAAAATGTGATTAGGCCCCAGCAGTTCAATTTTTGTTTTATAAGAGCATATAATTTTACATCAAAATGTTGTAGGTTTATTATAGTACCCATTGGAAAATTTTAAGCGACCAGTTCTGTGTTTGTCTCAAGTATGGTTTCTTCTGAGCCACACTCCAAACTAGCTCAATTCTGTTGATTTTGGTGGTGATATTGATTTCTGCATCTTGTATTGTTGCCTGAGGATTGAATGATGAAACATCAAAGCCTCTCATGCAACCAAACTTAGTGTCTTGGATCCTACTTTGCTTGGTTGTCCTAATCTTGACTTGGTGATAGACCCACTTAATTTCCACTTATCTAGTATCAATCTTAAGGTACAAATTGGTTGTTTCAGGGATTGGGATATGTTCCCGTATGACTTGCCTCCCTCGTTGAGTAGCTTAACTACTCTACGCTGAGATATTTCTTCACGTTTTCCAATGATGTTAACTGGAAAAATTAAATGAAACATTCATTAGAAAATATTAGGCATTTTCAAAAGCAGGAATGGAGACAAGAGTGGAAATTACTCATTGATGTTTTTATAGTTTTATTTTCATATTTACCTTCCTTTGAATGCGTATAAGGAATCAGATGAAGATATAATGGAATGAGTGCATATGCTTTTGTCCTTATTATATTTAAAAGGTTATTTTTACTAAAATCAACCTTGGTTTGGGTTTATATTAACATATAGACATGTATAATCAACACATGTGTACATGTTAAGGAGATAAATGAAAAATACTTCA
>OY735202.1:36442814-36467814 GCA_963457665.1 Thysanoteuthis rhombus | reverse complement strand
TAACTGATGATTTCTTATGTTCAATCGAAATTTATTGAACTGAAGAGCCTGATTATTTGCTATACAAATACTATTTCAATACTAAAATCCTAATTATATATATATTCATATATTGTAAATAAAATGATGGTTTAAGTCATGAGAAATGATTAGCTATCAAAAGCATGTGTCCAAAGCAATTTGACTGTACTTTGATCCTCAGCTCACAGCACCTGGTATTCCCAGATGGTCACTCATCCAGGTACTGATCAGACTCAACGTAGAGCGTGGTCAGTACCTAGATTGGTGCCCTACCAAGTATCATCCCATGGTCAGACACAGAGATAACAACTGTACATCCTACATCAAAAGATATGGAATCTGAAGAAGAAGAATAGTATTTGTGAGGACAAAAACTAATTTTATTTTTCACTCTAAGATCTGACAATGGAAGGAATTGCAAGGTCAGAGCTGAAGTCAGTAATTTTACATCCAAATATGGATAGAACGCTGAATTGTTGGTTTAGCCAAGCATTCGTAAGGATTGTAAAAACACTATTTTATATAAAAACTATCTTCCTTGAGGAGATAAAATGTCAAGTCATGCCTACCTTATGAATGATACCATCTCAGGGTTCAGATGGTAATGAACTGAATTCAGGTAGAGGCAAGACAGTGAGAAAGAGATAAACTGAGACTTTGTGTTGCTTATTCTGTTTGTTATTATTATTGGAATAATTATATTGTTTGAGCAGACCCTGTGGAAATTCCATAGTGTTGGAAACTATATCATCGTTACTCTTGCATATTTATTTCTACAATTGAAGTATATAATTTTATCTAAGGAATTTATTACCTATGAGGTGTATCTCCATTAACTGCAATAACAAGTAAAGGCAAATGAAGCTAATATATCTTGACGACTACTACTACTACTATTATTATTATTATTATCATTATCATTATCATTATCATTATTATTATTATTATTATTATCATTATTAGCAAAATCATTCAATAATAATATCTGCCTACATTGATGTAGCCTTGTTTGCTTCCTTTCAAACATGAGCACCACCTTCTATCCTTGATATTTGTGTTCATTAGATTAGAAGTGTGGGAGAGGTAGTAGAAGAGAAAGGATGGAAAATATGAGGGGAATCTTAATTTTATTTCTGTAAGATACTATACTTATACTGTGGACAACAATTGACTCCTCTCTCTTCACCTACTTTGTAAACATCAAAAAGGGAAAGGAGTAATAAAACTCAAGAACAATAAAACAAATAAATCAGCAAGTTTTATTGTTGTGAGGAGATATCAGAAGGGGAAATTAATCATAATCAGAAAATGTAACAGTTGTACATACAAACAAGCAGAATAATACATAGGATTATAAGACCAGTTTGATCAAAATCAAGGCCTCTGTATTTATCTTGACTTATTATATTCTTGAAGTGCTTTGCAGCATAAAATAAGTTGATTAATTCATTCATATTACGTTGGTCCTAAGATAATTGCAGTTTTTCACCATCACATTTGAAGTAATATACATCAGTTTAGGATAAAAGTTATTAATTGAAATAAGAATCTACATATTTTTGCTATCCAGAAAACAAGTCTATTTATGGTGGAAGCATAAAATTCTTGGGTTCAATGGATTCTTTGAGGGCATTTTGAGTTGCTGCTTGGTTTTTGAGGACCTTCCCTAGCAGGAAGTGGCTGAAATGCTTAAAAAACTGGTTTTCGGTCAGAGAGGAGTCTGGTGAGTGAACAATTGGTGACCTATGACCCATTATATCTGACAAGTCAAAGATTATAAAATAACATAACAGAGGATGATATTTTTTGTTAGTTCTGCTTAGTCAATGAAATTGTTGAGTTAAATCCATAAGCGAAATAGTTGACTACCTATGTGAAACATGAAGCTCTCCAGATCATTGAGGAAACAGACCCTGAAGACAAGATTGTTGCACATCCAGTAAATATACATAAAGCAATAGAGAGTGGCATTCTAAGTTCATTCTCCTTCATGGTCACTAACTGTGACAATACAAAGAAGTTGAACAGCATATCCCCCAAGTAAAATAAAGGGCTTTGTTTAACATTTCTGTGAAAATTATTGGATGTTAGAGGAAGCTAACCAACTTGTGAGGAGTTGGACTGCAAGTGGAGATTCTAATTGAAATCATTTCTTCACTTTTTGGTGTAATAGTTGAATATAAGGGAAATTTCAATATGATTTGAAAGTTTTAAAAAATTATCATAAAAATAGAGTTAGCCAATTTGAAATAAGATCTACTACAAAATCTGCATGTCAAATTTTTGGGAAAAGAAAAATTTAATCTAACTATCAAATAAACATGTTCAAACAAAGGCATATACAAAGAAGAAGCTTTTCTTCTGGTGGAAATGTTTTTGGTGTTCACAAAAATAACAATAACTTGTACAGCTAAAGGAATGAACGCATACTTTTATAACACATCATCATGAGCCTTTTAGCATCAGTTGTTGAACATAGACCTTCCCCAAGATTTGCCAGACCATTCTATCATGGGTTTTACTGAATCAGTATTTTCTAATTTTTTTGTGATGACTCTTCGTGTGATGCTGAGCATGATTCTCCTCTGGACAAGTTGTATGGTTCTCAACCTGAGGGCCAATCTCTTGGTTAGGTTCCATCTTTAGGTTCCATGTTTAAGTTCCATAAGTGACTATCAAGAGGGTGCATTGGTTGTATACCCTTGGTACTGTAGTTCTGAAATTCATAGTGAATGAACTCACTGATGAAATTAAAAAAAGAATTATCATAATATATATTCTTATGACTGACTTTATTCAGTTTGGCATATTTGCTCCATTCTGAAATAAACTTCAATTTTCAATATAAATACTTTCATTATTCAATACACACACACACACACACACACATGCACACACGTACACATAAATGCACAAATACACACACACACACACATATCATAATCTCAATGAATTTCAATGAAGTTTTGTGAAAGGGTGGATCATGGGGTAAGGAAAAAGTGATTAAATTTTGGGGCAGATCCGTGAATTTGTTTTCGATATTTTCCTATATTTTTCCATACACACTGGAAGAAGTGTTATGTATATCATCAAAAATATTCTACTGTGTTACATGTAAATTTATTTGTTCATTTCACAGTAATATTCATCAGGTCACCTTTTCATGTTAGCCCAAAGACGCATTTTTTCAGTGCATTTATGTATTTGCACATTCCTGTCCATTCAATATCTTTGAAAGTTTTCTGTGAATTTCAACGAATTGGAAGTGATTGAATTTTTGGCCAAATCCTTGATTTTTCCCAGTTGCATTAGTCTACAGTGTTTGCTGGGGTATGCACTCTGTACTCCCCGAATGCTTCCTTGTTTTTTTTCAGTATTTCTTGTGAAATCCTTAAACTTTTGCCATCAGCTATAGCTTTCCAGGGTAATCTCTATGTACTACACTAAAAAAATGTTATATAGACAAACTTTACGAAATTACCCTATTTGTTACACCCTAATTCATTTGTTGTTTGCAAGGATACACCATTGTCAGTTGAGTGAAATATAATAGGAAACAAACTAATAAATTTAGAAGTAATTGATAAGTGTCATTTTTTAAGTTTGTCTGTATAACATTAGTGTATACTCCTTATAAGAACTTATTTGCTATCTTTATCCTCAGTTTCTTATCAATTTTTTTTTCCACCCATTGACTAGCTAGCAATGTTATTAACGTATTAAAGTAAAAACAACTCTAGCTTTTAAAAACTTGTTATTAGCTTGAATAATTCTTACATCTGTAATTTCATATTATATTTCCATTGTTTTTGCACATATGTATCATTTTCATTGATTTTTAGTAATACCTTTACAAATACTAGGGAATTCTGAAACCCGAAGCTGGGAATGAATTTTCCTAAACATAAAACTATTGAAATACTCAATTATTTATTTATTTTAAATTGGCTGTTACTGTGTACAATCTAGCTAGCTAGCTAGCTAGCTGGCTAGCTACCTACCTGACTATTAAGTTCTTAAAATCTTTTCAAGAAGTTGTTTTTTGATGGAATAAGTTAATGAGGGCTATACTCTTTAAAATCATTGTATCAATCTAATTATTCAAATGTGGAATCATCTAAAAGTTAGCTATTTTGAAGAATATTTGATGACAAAAAATAAGTTGAACTCTGAAGTATAAGCCTGGTTAAGCCAATGCAATTTTTGTTTATTGATTCAGTCATTAAAAAGATATTTTCTTAAGCACAATTGTGTGGTTGAAAATTATGTACACTGGAACGCCTACCTCCCGAATTTTTTTCACAGACTTTTTCCTCAATCCTAAAAGTGTCTATTCTATGATTTTCCAAGCTGAAATAATGTCCTATGGGATTCATTTGAACCATACATGACACCTAATGCATTTCTGAACCTAGACGCTGGAAACATAAAAAATTGCATAACTTGTGAAGTAAACAATATACAGAGGCTAATCAAAACATTTTCCCATATAATTTGATTAGGAATTTTAAAAAATTGTTATCCTTTTAAAAGAGTCCCTATATAAATTAGATATCAACTGTTGATAGAATTCTATTTCCAGTGATATATCTATGTATTCTCCTCTAAAATGCCTTGATCACAGTTTATCACATCTTTAATCAAACTGACTATCCTTCAATTAAATTCCAAAAGAGATCATCATGCAAAATGACAAATAACTTTGCATTTCATGACTTGGAAATTATAGGTTTTTATTGTTTTAAATGGAAAAAGATAATAAATTTTCTCTCTCTGTCAATCCAAGAGTAAATGAATTTTGCTTCCTCTTTATCTCATTGACAATATCACTTCACATACATTGTTCAGATTTTAAATTTTATTTTCTAAGAATGATTTATTTGAATCATTAGAACATTGTGCATGTGACAAATGTCTTTTGACAGCATGCCATATGGGGAGTGATTGATTAGAAAATTGGAAAAAGGGATGATCAATGTTACTTCTCTCTCTTTTACTTGGGCAGTATCATTAAAAAGGTCAGAATTTTCAAAAAACAAATGGGGATGCTGCTGGACACAAACTATGGGACCATGTTGACATTTTTGGTTGACAGTTTCTAATTTAGTCTGGTCCCCAGTGCAATTTTGTTCAAACCTTGGGGGGATCAGGTAAACTATATATTTTTTGAAAGCTTATAGGAAAACAAAATAGAAAATCTTTGATTCCATTCTTTCAGAAGCCAGTATGGTGGACATGGCAACCTTCCAAATTCTACATTTTCCATATCAACTTGTATTTTTTATACGTGTAACTGAATTCATTTATATGTTTCTCATTATCTTGACTCCTATAGTACCTAGGATCTTGATTCTTGTGACCAAACTAACAGCAGCAAGAATTCCATTGGTGCTAATTATTGGCAGGTATAGCTGGTCAAAATACATGAGTAACCATTTTGAATTTTTATTAAATAAATGCAAAATGACATTCCGTTTGAGTCTATAGATGCAGACCATGCATTCAAAAACCTCAACAAGCAGTTGAAGGTCCACACTGGACTGATTGGAATCTCCAACAATGTGAATGCTAGAGACAGAGATTCTTCATGGCTGCACCAGAATTGTCAGGCCTCTCAAGAGAGTTCAAGAGTCATTCAAAAGAGTCATTCATTGGAAAATTTGGAAAGATTACAGAACATTCTGCAATCACAAGAGGCAATGGGGCAATTGATAAAATCAAGGTTATCACACCATCATGCCTACCTCCTCAGGAACATGTCCAACATCTTGAACAATAATGACACAGGGCAGAAACTGTAAGAAAAATATGTGTTAGAGAGGATAAATAGGAAAATCAGTCAAATCTGACAAAATCTTTGATGATATATACCCTGTTAGATCAGCCTTTGTTTGGTCATGGGAAAGTAAATGACTCATTGGAATATTCTTGATGTTTATGTCATCTCTGATTTGGTATTGAATTATATTCTTTCCTTGTCTTCTTTTGTCCCTTGTTATGTGATTCAAAGAATCAGCCTTGTAGGTCTCTTATTAGAGACAACAGACTGTCATAGAACCATTCACTTAAATTTTACACTGTGACTACTGTTGCTATTCTTTTTTTCAACAATGCTATCTTCTAGTACAGTTTTGTGAGTAAAATGACCATTTGGGCTGAAAATCAGAGTTTCAGGGTCCTTTTGAGCTTCATCTGTATCTTGTACTTAGTACTTATCTGCTGTGTGTTCCTCTGCCAACTGTTCTAGGAGTCAGATCAAATTTGACTTGATGGCGCTAGGTAATATTGTCCTTATTGGGGGCAAAGAGTGCTCTAGGTGTCTGTGCGATCTTGTAGTTGCCAATAGCCTGTTTTTGGTCAATCAGTCTGTTAGACCTGGTGAGAACCACCACACTGCAATACAGATCTTTGGTCTCAAACCAGCACAGTGATAGGGGATCTATTATATACTAGGGTTTATAAATTGCCAGCATCACCAATGCTGTTAAATTACAAATGGGAATTCTCATTACCAGTTTTTAGTTATATTTTTTTTCCTTAATATGTGGTATTGTCAGAACCTCTTGTGGACACTGATTGCCGTAAAGGTTTCTAAGTTTTTCAAGTCGGTCTTGCTGACTATCTATATATGTATGTGTCACGTGTACAACCCACTCCTATGAAACAATAAGATTTTAGATTCAAGCATTTAGGGGGTTGGGTGAAGTGCAACTTGCCCGCAACTGACCCCACCCTTTAAACTAAGGTTGTCTAGATCATCAAGCATCCATCTGGCTGGGGGTCCACGAGGCATATTCCTAAGCTCGAGGAAAAAATTGTCAACATTTAACTGATGACACCGAATGAAAACGTATGTGTGAGGGTTGTTTTGGTTTTGAGGAGTTGTTGGGTCAAGTTGGGTACAGAAATCACCAAGGAAGATATATGATATAGTGGAAAGAAGGTGCAGATAAGGGTTTGAAAGTTGGGGCCAAAGAAGCAGTGGGTGATAATATGAAAGCAAGAGAGAACAAGACCAAAGGGTGAGAGAAGCAAGTACCTCCTCCCCCAATGCACACACGTAGACAGCGGAAGAAGAGAAATTGACAAATGTTCAGTATTAGGCCTCACCGCCACCTACCTGCTGATTGATGTTGAACATTTGTAATCAAAAAACAAAACAAAGAAGCATTAAAAAACCTAAAAATTATTTAATTGCACTCTCCCTCTCCTCTCTTTTAAAGTGCACATAACAGTTCATTTAGTCCATACGACAAAAAATAAATGTCTCTTACATTTTTCAAAGAAGAACAAATCCTTCTTTTGGAATAAACAGGTTATTTTAAATAATTGTTTTCAAAAATTCTGTTTTCTAGTGGATCTACTTGTTGAGACATTTCTACTTTAAGGCTCAACAGTTAATGAGGAAAACTCAGAAAACTGGTGTCAGAGTAATGGTATTACTCTCTAATTTCCAAACCGGTATTTAATAGTATTTGAATACTGGATTGCAAACTCCATTATCTACATTAGCTAGGATTGCATGCACTCCATATTTACCAAAGGGGATCCACATCGACAAAATCCTTGTGCTGAGATGGTATCTTTTCTGCACATACATGGCAGAAAGTGTTAAGGTTCCACATTTGGTCTTTCAAGTGGCTTGTTTTAAAGCCCATATCCAGGTAAGCATGTGGGGTCAGGCAGACTTCACCTAGCAAGAGTTCCTCAACCCACTACAGAATGGATACTATAAGAAAAAGGATGGCCACTGAAAGCCAATTACACCTGAGTCCCTCCCAGCACTGAAGGCCATCATTGGGATGGTCAGATGTCAATGTTAAATGGGCTGCTCCTAATATGGATGTTTATGCAAGTCAGAGAGGCTATCCTGCATGGAGCTATGTAAGTGTAACATTGACTCCCAGAATGATGAAGACTTTCAGGATATTACAATTGCTAGTGACAGTGATGATGGTAGTGAGGACAATGGAAATGTGTAGGCAGGCCTTCAGACCTTCAGACATGATAATTTGATTGTATGTTTTATGTCGAATTCTGATCTATGCTTTTTTTTTGTAAAATCCAAAATGGTTACTTATATATTTTTGACTATTTATACTTGCTCGGATTAGCACCAATGAAATCTTTGCTGCTGGTTTGGCCACAAGAATAATGATCCTTGGTATTATAGGAGTTAAGATAATGAGAGACACATAAATGAATTCAGTTACAAATATAACTAATCCAAAATGGCCCCCCATACACAGGTCACTGGCCATCCATAAGTATTTGTAATTAGCACCATTAGATTCCTTGCCCCCCCCCCAAAATGTAGTTTTGGTCTTAGGAATCTGATCCTAGGTTACCTAAGAGTTGGGATTTTGAAAAGCTATGATTTACCAAATCCCTCAAAAGTTTGGAGAAATTAGTGGACTGAAATAATAGTGTTTGTTTTTTGTACATACTTGTCACTGAACAACACAAATAGAAATTTTATAAGTTAAAATATATTTAATGTTTATTGAAATTACGTTTTTAAGTCAGGTTTTATGTCATTTTTTCCATAGCATAATTTGAGTCATTATATACTTTTCATCTGCACTAGTCTATGACCTGTTGCTTTGCTGATGATTATCATAAGTTTACCACATCAGGCTTGGCTGATGAGTACTACAGATTCTATGTGTGACAGACACAGCATAAAAGGAGAGGAGAGAAAAGAAAGTTAGGTAGTTTGATAACAGAATAGTAGGGGAGAAAAAAGCCAAGTTACTTCATACCATGGCAGAATGGGAAAGGGGCGGCTACTGATGCTATAAGTGTGACAGTCATTGCTTTTATTATAAGTATGATTTATTTTCAAGTTTAAAGCTGTTCATTCTATTTATACCTTAAGGTTTGAGAATCAGTGTTGCATAGCTGTTGCGTGTAGAAAGAAACAAATAAAATAGCTAGTCATTTAGTAACTAAGAACTGAGTAAGATAGCAGTACTGTATAATTAAAAAATATGTAATACTCTGAATATAAAAGATTTGCTCCTATGTCTTGAATACATGACACCCAGGGTACTGTGAAAGTACAGTGAAAGTAATTCTATTAACTTCCTATGGAGAATTGCCTTACCAGTCATCTTTAAAAAACATGTTAATTAAGGTTAAAAGAAATTATTTAAATTAGAAATAAACTTCTCTCATCCATGTGAGATTCCTAAATCAAAAATGTTTGAGTCATGTCAAGTGATATTTTTCTATTTTGTGCTCTTTATGCTGCAAAAACCATCTGGTATAGGTTGTTTTTACAGTACATCTTATTGCCAAAGAATTCATGTGCAGTTTTTCCGCTACTAACAGGGGTACAATGCATTTCCCCAGGAGAAGAAACTATAAATCTGACAGCACTGGGAAGCAAATGATATTTTATAGAGATTTCATTAAATCAAATAAGGGAGGGTTGCTTGAGTACCCTATCTGAAAATATGAAAAACATTTTTTCTCAAAGGATTTCTTAGGATTCATGGACAGCCCTTTAGTTATTTGCACATCAAAGCAGACTATTCGATTCTAATTGTGCCCATGCTTTATCATTGCATTTAGGTTGAGATTAGGGTAAGAGGTTTTGCTGTAAGAAAAATGTTTCATTGTCAGGTTAGGGTTTTAGATTAGGTTAGATAAATGCTACCACACTGGCATAGGCACTGAGAGAATGAGAAATTCAACTCTGCTGTTACCTATGATGAATGGAAAATAAGAGTGCCATTAAGCATTATTGTTACATTGTAGATAGAATCCCCACTTATTTCCTTTCTCAAAACTAAAAAGAGGTCTTATAGATTGAAGAACATCAAATTTAAAGAAAAAATTAGAATTTCCTGTTTGGTTTGAGCTTGGGTTGCTGATTGTATTTACCTTGTTTCTAAACATTGGCATATTGTGCTTTCAATGATTTCTTTAGAAATAAGTAAGAAGTTTTTTTTTCCTGTGTACATGAATGAAGAACTCATAGAAATCGACAATTTTTTTGTTGTTGCAAAATATGACTTACTAATGTGTGCTATAGATGAATGGAGACCTGCTGATTTAGAATACACCCCTTTTTTTCCCTCTGTGGTGCTTAGTTCTCAACTTATTAGAGTACAAAGAGACATACACTTTACTACTTTTTAACTTGAATGATCAAGTATAAAAATCATTTTTCTCTGTCTGAAAAAGTTAAAATCGAGAAAAGCTGTTTTGAGCAAGAGTATGATTTTTCAGTGTTATCATAAATGCAATGAATAAAGAATTGAATTAGTCAAACCATCATCATGTGTGATATGGTTGGAGTATTCTCCTTGTCTATGAAGTATACGGATAACACAACGCGGATATACGTAAAAAAATGGATATAACATGTCCAGTCCAATAAAGCATGCGCTTCGAGTAGTGATTCCACATTATAGAACCAACAACACTCAATGAAGGCTGGAGGGTACACAGCCAAAGATTTGTGAATAAATGAACACATAGACGAGGAAAATAGTTCAACCATATCATACATAACAATTGATGTACCCTATCAAACAAAATCCATGCAAAAATAGCTAAACCATGTATTGAAAAGATTATCACCTCTCTTGGATTTCATTCAATTTTATTATAATATTTATAAGCGTTAAAAATGACAAGAGAATACCTATATATCAAAAAAATTTAACTGGCACTTTATATTAGGGTTTCATTTCAAGAGTCTACCTACCAAATTCCCTATGATTTGACATAGGGTGGTAATTTTTGTTCTTTCCTACCTTTCTAGAATTCATGAGAGAAAATTCCAATTACCCAATGAAATTAGTAGAAGGAAAGGATTGGTAGATATTTACTAGGCTTAGCTAAGCACAGCCTGAGTAAACATATTTTGTTATATACATTATCCAGTGTGCTTTGTTTATGAGATCATTTAAAATCTATGAATCTGATTTTCGTTCTGCAACACATTTCAAGTTAAGTGTATCACATAGAAAATTTATCTGAGATCTTGGCAGGAAAAAGTCTGAGCAAATTAAATATATAGATGAAGAATAACATATTTGAAACTGTCAAAATCGATTTCTTCAGTTTTGAAGTGGGTCTGGCTGGCTACCTATGTACATATGTGTGTATCACTCATATGGGCTGCACCAATTGAGCTAAGGAGCTGAACATTTAAACATTTAGTCTTTATCATGTCAAGAAAAAAGTTTTTTTATTGAAAATTCCTTCCCATAATTGGTTTTTAGAGGGGGTTCAATTTGCTATGTAAGTTTATCTCAGATTCGTCCTTGATTTGTGTCAGGCAGCATTCATGCTTGTTTTTCGAAAATTCAGACTTTTTTAGTGATCACTGTGAAACAAAAGGCAAGAAAAGTAACTGAGTTATTTGTCATCCCTTTTTTCAATTTTTTGATTGGTCATCTCAACACCGCATTCTGTGAAAAGACATAGGATATTTGACAGTTTCCGTTGAGTGACTCAACAGACCTGTTGTTTGTTTTTCATATTAGATCAGATTATAAAAATTGAATTTAAAAAATAGATTTTGACTTTAGGCCTATGATTAGAACTATATGGACCATTTAAAGAATTATCATAATATTGAATTAGCATACTAATAGACCTACATATTTCTCTGTGGTTTTGAGTATATGCAAATGTCTGTGAATAACCCTTCATATTGTACAATTATTTGGATCATTACACTTAATTTTTAGCTGTTGTAAGAACAATTTTCGTCCAATCATCTCATTTAACTCTTACCATTTTCCAAATAAGTAGTTGATACAAATGTATGGGATGGGGTTATAATGAATAAAATCTGTACAGAATCACCAGTAATAGGCCTCCTCATGTTCCACTATGCCATGCCAAAGACAAGAAAATGTTAAGATAGCAACAAGACAGTTCACCACAAGCTTTGGATTCATGCCTTTTAATAAAATCATGAGCAATCAGAATTTGAAATAGTTTTGTTGATTTCATTTTCAACTCTCCATCACTTTTTTTTGCATTTTGTACTTTGTTGATATGCTCTGAAAAACTGAGTTTTAATTCAATATTCTAGTTGGCCATACAACCATCCATTTCAAAATAAACAAATTATCAGTAATTTAATATACCATATGAATTTGAATAATAATTTATTGACATATTTTTTGTTAGACCCAATTTTGTTGTATTTAAGAATAAGAATTCTGTGTATCCAAAATAAAAATGAAAGTGTTCTCTGCTAATTTGCATAAAAATTTCAACTGATATATTGAGCCATACAATACTTGAGATGGATATCATAGCTCATGCAGTAAAGATGCTGGTTCGATAATCAACTGACACACATTTAATTCTAAGAACTGATATTCAAACATTGAGAAAGTCTTATTTATAGGTGATTTGTCTCATATACCCCATATTCACAACAATCAGTTGAATATTTGTAAACCTGACATACTCAGTGATATAAATAACTTCAGATATTTATAAATCTTCATCATCAAAATGTTTATGTATAAGTTTATCATCAAGCATATACTTTTATTCTAGAATATTTAATACATTTTATTTTATTTCCATAATGTTTCTTCCTAATTTGAAAAAAAAAAGTCCCATCGTTTATTTTTCCCAAATATATTAATCCCCCTTTTTGTTATTGATGAACAATTAAATATTTTTATTTCCCTCTTACATGAAAATATTTCGTCCAGAAATAATACCAGTAAATTTATCTATGATTTCAAATATAGATATAAATAATTATTTTTCCTTTTCTCTTGAAGTAAAATATGGTTTTATTTTGTAGGTCTAGAAAGAAAAAAATATTCTCAGAAAAATAAAAGTGAAACTGCTTTCACTTCAGGTGATTTGCATAAAATTTTCCACAGAAAATATTTTGCAACAAAATATTTGCCCCATATCTGATGTTCGTAAAATAAAAAAAAACATATCCTCATAAATTTTCTGTTTCAAATATTATTTTCAAATTTGTATTGTTATTTTTAGATTATGAAAAAAAATCTGTGTAAATAATCAGAGAAAATTAATTCGGCCGGAGAGCGCAACTCTCTCTCTATACTGGGATGAAGCGGGTTAACGTGAGCCAGTCTCTCTATGATAATTGGTTGAAGAAGATATACACCTTCCTTGTGTATTTGTGTCATTGCCGGATCAACACAGCAAAATATTTCGGAGGGACAAAAAAAGGGGGAATGTCAAAGGAATATTAAATCTCCGACTCATGCCGGAGAGATTCCTATCACTCCACAATTTTTACTGCTATGATATTTCTCTACACTTGATTAATGATTAATTTTAATTGTTAATTTTGACGTGTGCGGTAAGGTTTAAAGAATGACGTGCACTGGTCAAGCAGTGGGGCGTCTGCAGTTGAACATACAGGGGAGATAACATGATGCGGTAAACAATGTTGGTGTTGAGGATTCACACTAGTTTCACTTTTAATTTTGTTTTTAATTTTAGTCATGATATTTTCGTGTTGCGTTGTCTCAGTTCTAGAGCTTTGTGTGGGTAAAGTGTTTAAACTTTGATTTTAGCCCCCGTTTTTATTCAGGGAGCTAATCCGGAAGGTTTAAAATTGAAGTTTCCAATCTAAAGGAGGTGGGCGACTGGTGGGGACTTACACTACTTTGAGTTTGACACTACACCTTCTTCTTCTTCAAGCCAGTGACGGGAGGATTCATATTGATGGCGAACTCTAATCATTCTTCTTCCATGAATCAAAACATGGCTCACATGGGTGGTGGGAGTTTAGTTAATGGCTACTACAAACAAGTACCATATTCAGGTGGAAGAAGCCGAAATGCAAGTGGTAGGTCCGGTAGTCGTGGCCGCGGCAAACCTTCAGTCAGGGTAAGTATTATTATTATTATTATCATTATGACGATTGCCACATTGCTTCATTTTTAATTATAAATGTTTCAGACATATCAAAAGCAATGAAATCTTTGTTTTCCGTCATCTTGATGAGATGATCGACATTTATACATGCTCTCTGTTAAAGATGGTGGTTTTATTTTGACTAGATTTTGTTTTCTAATGTGATGTGTTGATGCGGCGGTGGTATAAAAAGCCAAGGAAAGCGTCAACCATTTTATCGGTCTACTACTAGGAGAAAGGAAAAACAGACTGCTACTCGATTTTCGATTTTTCTTGTTTCTTGATTTCTTTAAATTTTCATACTGTTGGTGACTTGATTATCCTGAAATATTTCTTAATCGGTTACTTCATTTCAAAATTGTCTTCTTCGTATCTTCAGGGCGAAGAAAGACCCCCCCTTTTTTTAATGAATGAGGAAGGAAGAGAAAGGATTTTAAGGAGAGAAGAAAAAATCCGATAAAAAATGCATCACCTATCTTGTTCCTTGTGTTTAAAGAATTAATGATTTTTTAATGCATGTTTTATTTAAATCTCATTTAGTCTTTTAAAAATTTAGTTTCATTTCAGTACAATTAATCTAATTATCCCAGATCGTTTTTTTTTTTTTTTTCGATTATAGCCGGGCTTTGTTAAAATAATGCAAACAAACGTTACAAAAACATCAAATGTAAGGATAGATCACTTAATACAAAAAAAAAACAAACAAACAAAAAACAACCAGAAACAGTATTATCTTTTTTTTTTTTTCTAAATGTTATAAGAAGAAAATGTAATTAAGGAGGTATTTCATTGATTAATTTCCATTGCAATAACAATGAATAAACCACATATCATCTATAATGTTATGTTGAATCCGAAATCGTTAACATATGCAACTTAAGGAGGTGCTGGAAAATGAAAATATATTTCTAGTAATGATATGAAAAAGATGAAAATTCAGATAATTGGACAAAATCCTTTCCCCTGATCTATCCATATCAATCCAATGTCTCTAGATAGTAGTTCATTTCGGTTTGGCAATTTATCTTTATTTATTGCCTCATCTTTTTACTTATTTTTCTTTCTCGTTTACATTTTGAAAAAATGTCTATGTTGATTTAAAAATCTAAAATGAATTGAGGTGAAAAACTTGCTTTTTAAATCAGGTCTCTTCGTTTTTCATTGTTTCCCGTCTCTTATAATTTAAAGATGTAAATTTTCCCGTTGACATTTTCTTCGCATCATTCTTCTCCAATTCTTTTTATTTATTCATCTACTTGAAAAAGATCATCTAAGGATTTTCATTGTAACGCAGATTTTCCTTGTCTTCAGTACATAAAATCTCGGCATTTATCGCATCTTTGGCCACATCTTGTTACTATTATTGTAGTAGCATCATTTTTTTCTCGTCTTTTAACCACCCATTTTCTTTGTTTGCAACCGAAAAAATTCAAACCACATGATAATATACATTGTATACATATACCTAGAATAACGCAAATATCTCAGGGTTCTTATCAAAAAAGCATCCCTTTGTACATAATTAAACTCTGACGAACAAATTATTCATTTCCTACAAGACATTTTAATTTTCTTAATCTTTTGTCTGCATACATGTGTACGTACATGCACGCGTTTGTCACGGTCGTTTTCTGTCTTGAGGTTTTCTATGAAATAAAGAAGGTAAAACCTATCATTTCTGCTTTTGATTTTTTTCCTTATGAAGTACAAATTTTACTGACTGTGTTTAATTCGATTAAATCTTACATTAGTAGTTTTCTATTTTGTAGTAGTATGCTTTGACAGCCTAGGAAATTACGCTCTCCCAGCTCTCATTCACATGCACGCATTCAGACAACACTATGTGCGCGTGTATAATAATGAATGATGGCACATTTTTAATGTTTCAACTTGCTATTGCAATACTACACGATAAAAAAAAAACTTGACTATTTTCTCCTCTCTTTATAGATCAATAATAACACACAGACCTAATCAACAAAAACTGTTAAATTTAATCAACATCTAACCCCTCCCTCCAGCGACCGCGATCTATCAGTAATGTGATGATAATGTTATCTTAATTTTCGGGGTCTCGTGAATTTGGGGGTATTTTATTTTCAATTAAAATTAGAGGGGATAGAGAAAGAAGGGTGGAGGGAAATTCTTACAAGGTCGGAAGCCCATGTACTTTTTCAAACGGTTTTCTTTATACTGCATCCTTTTTATTGTATTCTGTTTACTAGTGTTTAAACATTAAAATTGGAAAGCTTTCTTCTTTGTAGGTGCTTCTTCAATATTCTGTCTGGTTGTAGTCAAGCGGGTTTCGCTGCTACTACTACTTTGTCTTTCTAGCTTCCATAGTTTTTGGTCCTTCAACTTAATCCGAATGAATTACTATCTATAGACTCTTCATGCAATTTTGCACATTTTCTTATCATTGGTTGGGGCTTGTTAAGTCACCTAAGAGGAAAAAACATGGACTGTGAAGGGTCATTTCTGATTAATTAACCAGTTCAACTTGTACTTTTTTCCGTCTGTTTCTTTCTTTGAAATCATTTTGTTTTTTCCTTCATTTATTTAACGATCGGAGATCCGTTCGTTGGTATAGTGGTAGTAGTAGTAGTGATGAAAATCAGGTTATAACAACAACTGCCTCTGACGTGAACATTCATGCGATGAGAATCGAAATCCGAAAAATCTGAAACTGAAATTCCCATTGTTTGTTTTTGTTTTTTTTAAATTGCCATTCATGAAATATTATTAATGTTTTTTTTGATTTAAGAGATTATTAAATTTACGAACTAACTGGCAACATTTAAATCTATACTCTCTCTCTCTCTGTGATACATTATGTCTCTCTCTTTCTCTCTCCTTGAGTCTTCGCCGATTGCAAATGTGCTTGAGAAATAACCATTATTATTCAATATTGTTTTCTGTTAATGTTTGAAATAGATGCTAATGTTTAACAATGCCTAGGCTTTTCTTTTTCTTCTTTATTTTAATTATTAGTTGAAGGGTAATACGCAGGATTCGTTTGAGATTTTTTATTGTGATATTTTTTCTCTTGTCCCTGAAATCTTTTGTTTCTTAGTGTGAAAAAATAGTTGTTGGATTTCTACTTTCATTTTCATCGTTTAACCTAGTGGCTGTATTGTATTCACTGATTGAATCTGGCCATCGGCGTTTTAGCTTATATTTCATTTATAATTGAGCCCATCATTTTTATTCATTAGGTCCTTCCTGATATTACTTTTTAAAATGGCTTTTAAAGTGGAAAAATAATAAAAACTACTGTCTTATGTGTACACAATATTTTTTAACTTGAAAAAATCAGCATTGATTGAAAATGTTCTGATTTAATGTGCGTATTTTGTATGGATTTAAAAATATGCTTATACATATTATGAAATATAATCAATAATCATCGTTTTAGCACTAAGGTAGGTTATTTACATAAGCGTACACAGTGGACTTGTATGGTATGGGAGAGAAGTGAAGACCGAGAAGATGATTGGCGAAAGGAATTATGTATCGATCATTTCATTATTAAATTTATTTTTTGCTACTAGCCAGTATTTCTCTCTATTCTTCGCCTTTTCTTACGGATAAAAAAAGTTAAAATGCTTGCAGTCAACAATGTAATGGTGTACTGTAGTGTCGTTCATTTTCTGGACAGATACTCCACTACCCCTCTTCTCTTCCGGAAGATTTTAGGAATCATCATCACGAGCTGTTGTAGACAAATCCCTTGTTAAACCGATTTAATAATTTTTCAATCTTTTTTGCTGTTATTTTAAAAATGGAAAGCATTGTTATTGTTTCGAATGAAACTAAGCTAGGATGAGATTCTTTCTCTCAGCTTGTGTCGATTTTATGTAGCCATATAACTTCATTTGTCATTTGAAAATTTGTAATTTGTTTATTTACATGTAATGACTTTCTAAGAATATCCATACATATAATTATTATAATAGTCAACATTTTAAAAATACATGTGATAACAAAAATTACTAAGTCGATGTTTATTGGCATTATTCTAAAAATTACTTTCATCAAAATAGTATACATCTATTAATCTTGATTATACTGATATTAGTGGATAAAATAATGCAACTTTTTCACTAAACACGATGCACAACTTTAGTTTTTGTAGCTGTAAGAAACCATTTCAGTTTCTGTAAAGCCTTTCACTTTCTCAAGTATAATATATTAAGTGGAATCTCCCTTCGCCATCCTGTTGATGAATCTAATAATCTGACGAGATTTCAAGCGCACATGAAATGAAAAAAATATACATCAGGGTGCTGGAAAAGAATCTATAGTTTTTGATTTTCTTTGGTGATCTTGTTTCACTTTCAGTTTGCCGTCTTGCTTTCCATGTGTTTCAGTAGACTTAACCTTTCTGATGCCAGCATAGGCCGACTGCTACCACCACTATGTGCTAAAATTTATTAAAGAGGACAAATCAATTTCAGCTCTGATCATGTTACAAGTTCTCTCTACCTGTATATTTCCTTCCACTAAAAAGAATAACTAGGGGGTTATAATTTTTAGATGAAAAAATTATCTCTGATGGTTTTGAACTACAAGAAATCTATTGTTTACCATTCAGCTTGGTCTCGTTCTTGAGTACAGGAAATGGTTGGCAACTGATGCTCTGTTCTATTAAAAATAGATTACCATATGGTCAATTGCACAGTTTAAGTTGTCTAATAGATAATAGAGCTACTCCATTATATTCTGATGGTAAATTTTGACTTGCAGTGTTAGTTTTATGATCTATCTTTAAAATGGTGATTGATTACCAAAGCATTAATTAGAGCTAAAACAAAGGATAGCAATTGGGTGTAGGGGTAGACCCCGAATAAACGTAATTGTTATATAAAGAATAAATGAGTAATTAAAGTAGTAGCCTAGATATTTAAGTTCACTGGGGACAACCCTGCTAAAAACTGATGTTTTTTTTTTAGTTGATAGGGGGAGTTTGATTTCAAATAAAGTCTCTTTTTTTCCTTAGTTACACTATGCTACTGAATTTTTTTATAAAACACAGATGAATAAAAACAATCATTTAAATTATCAGAGGTAAGGAACTCAAAGCAACAGAATACTCCTATTGAAAGCCTTAAAAAACGAGGTTAAAGCCTTGTTTAAAGTGAAATGACAATAAATGAGTTTTATACACTTAGATGATATCTGGTATTGCAAGGTGAATAATTTTCATTACATAATTAGAAAATCGTTTTATATTATGAAAAAATGTTTCAAGAAATTATCATTTGAATATTAATTTATTTGTTAGAATAGTTTTGTGATAAAAAAAAGTAATTTTTTAATTTGTTTGGACTAAGTACCTTCAGCTTTGTTTTTGTTTACATTTAGTTTTTTGTTCTTTAATTAGGCTTATTGTGAGTTACATTCTGAACAATAAGTTGTTGTAGACAGTATTTACTTGAGAAGAGAGAATATGTCTCTGTAAATCTTGTCATAAAAGAAGAATCCTAGAGATGCAGATGCAATTTCAAATAAATTCCAGGATTATAAAGATACTTCAGATGATTATTGTAACTTGATCAATGTATGAGTGCTTTGAAATTTTAAAAATGTATTGTTTTTTCCTCAACTCTTTATTGTGATTTTTCGTAAATTTCTATTTCTCATTTTGGTATTCAAAGTATCAAAATGAATAATCAAAATTTTCAACCTCTTATATATGATTTAAAAAATGCACGATATCAAACTATAAACATTAAATAATACAAAACTTAAATTTATATTCTTGCATCTTTCTAATATTTTTACTTCATTGTATATTTTATGATGATAGACTTTGAATTGCTATGTTTACCATGTAAAAGTTCTTGAAAATATACTAGGAAATATAAAATAATTTTTACACTAGTACTGCTTTCCATTATGTAATGGTGATGTAATAGATATTATTGTGCATATAATTATTCATGAAGGTTTGTCAGCTTATATTCCTACCTATTTAAACCTACGAATGTAGGACAACCCCACCCACTGAGGACCGAACACCCTCAAGACAAACAGTATATAAAATTTCTAAATCATAATTTTTATTATTATTTATAGTTTATGAACAGTTCTGAGATGTAATTCATTTATGGAAAAAAAAAATTTTTGTATTTCAGAGGATAAAAATCTTGATCAAATATTACATTTGTTTACTGACTTTATAAAATTCATTATGATAGTGTTATTATTTAATTTTTGATTGCCTTAGAAGTGTGTGATTAGGATATGAGGCTAGGTGAAAACTGTTTCTTAAGGTGAGGATAATAGAAAAGGTGAAGAAAAGATTGATTCTGTTACCAATTACTTGTTTTTATTTTGTTTCAATTTAACCAATTTTTTTCCTCCTTTGCTCCATAACAGAAGTTTTGTTTTTTTTAATCAGTAGTTGAATATTTCAATACTTGAATATTTTTTTTTCAAGTTGAGATAAGTATGTACATAAGAATTGTTCAGAAAGGGCATATGCAGAAATAAAAAGACAGACTTATTTGCCATTTTCCTAACATCTTGTTTACCACTGCTACACAATACCATAATTCTTAATGCAATTTTTTGTCGTGTTTGTAGGTTCATTTTATGCTTATGAGTAAACTTATGTATATTTACACACACAAAAAAAGCACGTAATTATATTTTGTTATTCATTTTTGTGTATGCATATCTGTGAGTGTGTGTGTATTTCTATGTATTGGTTTGGCTTATGGTTAATCTGGCAATATGAGAGATAATATTGGTTGTTTCAGCAAGCCTTCTGTTACTGTCATTTCACTTTCATATATATATTATAAACATATTTGTTCAATATTCAGTAGTCCCTCCAATTTTGTAGACTTGATTATTCACAGTTTTATTTTCATCAATAAAGGGAAGCTACTTCAACAGTTTTGAGAAAAAAAATTTTTAAATATTTCGCTGTAGGGTTTTTCTTAGTTTTTGCTTGAAAAAAAAAATTCAAATATTTGTTTGAAAAAAGAAAAACAAATTCAACAAAATAATGATGTAGAATTTGGCTGTTTTAATTCAGTGTTTCTATTTTTCTAAATCATACTTGCAATACATCAATAATGGATGTTGACAGCTTATTGACAAGCTTTGAAAAAATAGTAGTCAAAGGGTAGTTGAACATTAACATGAAATTAAATTTAAATTTGAATTGAAGAAAGCATAATAGCACTAAACATGAAAAACTTGATAAGGGCTTTATCCAAATCATGTCTAGAATGACTCTTCTGATTAGTAAAAAATTTAACAAAAGAAACAAAAATGTCAGTCTTTGAGGTAACCTCTCTGGCCTTTTATATTTACAGAAAAGCTTTCATTGCAACAACACAAGTCAATACTTTCAGTGTATTCTTTTTTCACTGATTATCTTTGATTGATTATATCATTACATTATGGTTAACAAAATCTCAGAGTTGGGCAAAGTGAAAAAATAAAAGATGAATTTTCAAAAATAATTGAATTATTCAAAAAAAATTAAAAATATTTTTAAAAAATCTCATTGGAATGGAAACTTATTTGAAATGAATTTTTTCCTTTATCAGATGAGAATTGAAAATTTGATTAAAATCCAGTTAATAGTTGATAGTTTTGTAATTTAAAAGAAAAATCATATAAAAACTTTCTACTATAACTGTTTTGTTTACATATGTTGCGAGTGCAACATTCATGCTATCTGTATTCAAAAATATCTTTGGTTCTATATACATAATACAAATGTATACACATTTACCAATCTTTCTTTTCGCTAATGATGCAAAGATTACAAAGATAAAATTAGATTTTTATACAATTTTGTGTCCTGCGTGTTAGCCAAGTTCATGTAGATGTCTGACTCGTCTTAATTTCTTATTCATTTCTTCCTTCTATTTTTCTGATTTACTAAATAAATGATTAAATGGTCAACATTCCATACAGATACATTAATCAGTTGCTTGTGTCTGGACTGTGCACAAATTTTGTTACTGTACGGCAAAGTGTGAGTTGGGAGAGGGATCATAAGCTTTTCATGAACTTTCAGTTTTTTGAGGGTACTGCAACCTGACCCCCCCCTCCATGCACACAAAAATCAAGGTATCTCTCTATATAGATATTTTATTTATACAGTATGAACATATATTTCATGAGTGGCCATTAAACAAAACTGTCAACATAGGTTTCTCCAGTTTTCAAGTGGGTCTGGCTGGCTGGCTGGCCATGTATCTATTTATTTTTTTTGTTCTTTCACACACACATCCCATAGTTTTTAGTGGGGTGTCTATTTATGTTATAACTTTCTGCTCAATTGACCCCTTTGTGGTGAGTAGCATTCACTTTTTTAAAAATAAATTCAGACCCTGCCCAACCAAAGGTAAGGAAAGTAACTTACCCATTGATCACCTTTTTCCAATTTTTTAATTGATCACCCCCAACACAGCGTGCTGTCAAAAGACATCATATGACGGTTTGGTACAACTTTTGATTATCTAAAAAGACAGAATTTTAGATTAATCTACTTCACATCAGAAAGCTTACTTTCTATTAATTTAGCATGAAAAGAGTCCAATCTTTCATTTAATTATCTGGCTTGACAGCTAATAACTTGGAGCTTTCCTAGTATACAAATTGGGCAAATATTGTAATGTCTGCCCTTACAAGATTATTTCAGAGCAACTGAGATGAATGATTTGGGGACAAATGTATCTTTATATTGAACATTAGAGCTGACAAATACAACACTTTGATCTTAGGCAGAGTGCAGAGATACTCTGGTCTTAGAGAGAGGTGCTAATCAATAGTTAGATAATCCTGTCATTTTTTATGGTTACTATGCTAGTATCAAAAATATTTCTAAAACTATTTTCTGGTAGCATGGAATTTAATGCTCTGATTTTTCTTTGATTTTTTGTGAAAGGAACCAGTAAGTCAATAGTCAGCATTTACAAGTCTATTAGTTATTATAAAATATTCATTCATTTTCTCTCTTGATCAATTAATCTTAAACATAATTATTTAAAAAGTTAATGATTTTGGGGCCCTACACACACACACACATATATATATATATATATATAACAAGTTGTGTTATATTGAAACTCTTATTTGAAATGATCTATTATTACATGGTGAATGTATCATTTGGCCTAGACAACTTAAATTTCAGATAAAAATTCTAATATAACACAATTTATTATCATACTGTTGGATCATATATCACAGAATTCAAAGAAAATGAAGACTCACTGTTTCATGAATTCAATTTTTAAAATTTTGAATGAAGGATAAATTGTTGAAAAAAAAAATCAGACATTTTTTGAATGTATTGAAAAAAAGTGGGAAAATTTTTTTTTTATTTCATAATTAGACCATGTAAGAAATGTAAGTAATATGCAATAAATTATAAAGATAGTAATGACTGTTATTCACAAATGTTGAAATAAAGTTTCTTGTATTATAAACTAAAAAAGGTGTATTTTATTTATAAAATGATGATCTAATTCGCTAAATGTATGCTGTAATTATTTTATTTATGATTGACTGTTTTCCCGAGGGAATGGTGATGAAGTTATATATTGCTATTTATTTGTATGGCTTGGGATTTACACTGTGATGTAGTTTGCATTTAGACTAATCTGACCCTGGTAAAAAAATACAAGGATATATTCCTTTTTTTTCTCCTCATTCTGTTCTTCATCCATCACACAATGAGAAAATAGATTGTTTTTTTTTCTGCACATATTACATTAATTAGATCATTTAGAATTGCCCTGATTAAAATAGCTTTCAAGTCATCATTAACATGTATTAGCTGAATTTATTTAGTCTATATTCAACCAAATATGGAATCGAAAAATAAATTAATATGAATGTATTGGAGACTTGTTTATTCAAGTTCGTTATCTTAACATTGTATTGTACTATCTTTATTTGTCATCTATGACTTCACAAGATCTTGAAGTGTTTGTTCCATTTTTCTCTATCAACTACAGATAGAAGGCAAGTTCATTTTAATCTGTTTTTAATAATTCGATACTGCTCATTATAGAGTAAATTTACATCCTTGTTTATAGCCCAAAACTTCCGATTGATGGAGTGTATAAATTCATTTACAAAATTTTATGAATAACATTGTATGAGTTTTTAGCATTATATTTTTCAGGATGATCAAGAATCAATGTAACAAAGATTTGAAAAACATATTGTATTTTAAAAATATTATCATTTTATAATTTTCAGAATTAGATATTCATTAATATCTTTTCATGTAATGTAAAAGATGAAAACTATGTGCTTAAGTAAATTTAAATTAATTTCATTTACATTTCAATTTCTTGATACCTGCATACCAGTCAAATGGTGCATGCTAAGTTGACAATTTATTTATCAATTTAACTATCTATTTATATGTATCATGGAAAAGTGAAGTATTTTATTAAACTTTTTTAATTTTAATCACTATTTTGGAATCTGTCCCTGGTGCAACTCTTTTTGGACAATCTCATTTGCTTAGAGATTTATTAATTCACATATGTAAAATCCCCATATCATCATTAATTTCCTGTAAGTTTGATTTTTGACTCTGAAATCAGTTTTGTTCTTTCCATGAGTCTATTTGTAACAGGATTTATATCTTATACATTATGAACCCCCCCTTTTTTTCCACCAACTCAATATTGAGGATAGGACTTCGTATTTCCTAGTTTTTGATTTGATATCTTATCATTGAGCTATACCCTAAATGTGATGTCATTTCTTTCACAAGTGCATCTCTAAACTGCTATCAAGTAGGTTTACCTCGACCTGGTTTATAGTCAATTTTCTCTTCAGATAAATCTGCTAGCAATGCTCACCTCTATAGAAAAGGAGATTATTGACCCTAAATATTATCTTTACTATGTCCTTCCTCTAAACTCTACCTGTAAATGATTTTTCATGTACAAACTATGTTTTATATCAATGATCAAGCAATTATTATGATAATTGTGAATATTATTTCCATGTTATTATATTGATTTTTTTTTTCTAAATTTTTTCGTGTTGACTACATTTTCCTTTTTGGGATCCAGTCACTTGCTATCAACAATACAAACACCTT
>OY735202.1:36381036-36418536 GCA_963457665.1 Thysanoteuthis rhombus | reverse complement strand
TGAAAAGCATATTCTGACACTTTCATTTGTTTGAAGTTCATTTTATTTTGTACAGAGGAAGCTGTTTATCCTAATTACAGATAATGTTATCAAACAATCATCATCAAAATCAATTTATTTAAGGTGATTAGAATAAGCGGTCTCTTCTGTATACCCTCCTTTCCCAAAGTGATCACAATAAGGGTTCCTTTGTATATACCATGATCATTTTGACTGCTCTAAAGTTCATTTGCTCTGATATTACTAGCTATTAGTCATTGGAACTATTAGATCATTGAAAATCTTTTTTAATTACATTTCATCGTAACATATAATTCAATCATTTGAAATGTTTAAATTGTACTAGTACAAATTATGTTGAATGAGTTTCATGTTATCCTCTTCCTGTTCATGACCACCACCATGATAACTTGGTGATTTTTCAAAACTGAGGCATAACTCTGACTTTTATGAAAATATATTTTTACAGCAAAATTCATGTCATGATTATTGGTGTTAAAACTTCTGGAAACTGACCTAAAAGGAGGGCTAACATGATACTCTTGAGAACTGTTTAATGCAGGGGCCATTCAACTCTGAATTTACCATTCAATGAATATCAGTTGATGAGTTCCTCATCTCAAAAATTGGTATATTTTGAATAGCATACCATATCATGTTATGAAAAGTGATTTTTTCCATAATGTATACAACAAATTCATGCAACATGATTAACAAATATAGAATAAACATATTTTTAAGCCACCTATGCAAATCTAATTTCCCCAATGACTACAATATTAGTTGAGTAAATTAGTTATACTTACATTGATAATTTATTGCGTTTTTAAACTTACAGAAGAAATAAGCATAATTTACCGTTAGTTCAAATTCAATTTTCAATTAAATTCTAATTTAACCAGCAAAATTTTCTGTAATTTGTCTTATACATTGACAAAAATCTTGAAAAAATATATATTCTAACAATTACTACCACAGTTTTCAATCATTGAGATTGATTGATATTTTATCATTGATATTTCAATTAATAAATTTACTTTTTAGTAGACAAACTCTTGGAAAATATTGGAAAGTTATGTCTTTGACCTGTTTTTTTTTGGGGGGGGGATATAATATAATTAGACAAAAAATAAGTCCTACTTGAATGGAGGATTGAAGAGTGTGCAGATCTCGCTGAATAATTAGGGTGGGCCGGATGTTCGGGGGAGGCGGGTAAATGCATATCTCTTGATAACCTACCATTGGCCTGAATATAGTGAGATGCAGATCAGTCATGAAATATAACAAGTGAAAAGAATACAGATAAAAGAGAAGACCATGACATTACATGTTTAGCATGTAAGTGAGGTGAGGAGGAGAAAAAGTAAAAAAAAGAAAGAAGGAGAGGTCAAATCAGGAAGAAAGTCAAAATGTGTCAGGGTGAGAGAGAAAAAATCAGCCATAAGTAAGTGGTAGGATGAGAATTTAAATTTAGGAGAGAAAGAAATTGAACGGAAAAGTGTATGGAGATTGAGAGAATGAATCAGTTAGAGATGAAAGATGTTCGTATGTAATATGTTACTGACTGACACAAATCAATTATTGGGCACCAGTGTAGTGCTTATCCTTCCTAGCTCTGTGTATGTTTGTGTGTGGTGTATCCAGTTGCTAGCCAACTATCCTCTTTGCAGCATCTACTGCTGCTGCTGCTTAGTGCTTGCTGTTTTCTCTCTTTCCTTTTTTCATCAACCTCCTACTTTTCATTTGAGAATTCTTCTGTAGAGAAACATCATATTATGTCTTTTCAATCAGGGAAATTAATCCAATTACCCAGATTTAGAAAAAAAACAAGGAAATTTAAATTAGCAAAAAAAAGTTTTTGGGTTAAGATTTTGATGAAGGGATGAATATAAAAAATTGTTTTCATGAAAGTTTAAAAAATAAATCAGATTTGAGACTCAATTTGCTCAAACGAACAAAGAATCAAGTCTCAACAACCTAGCTGCTGCAGGTTCAATCTCCACACCTACCTCTAATCTGACTGAAGATGATTACTGCAACTTTTGTATATTGTATATCGAAAATTATTGTAAAAAAAAATTCTAATATAAACGTATTTACTTTTTTAGAATGAAATAAGCCTTTGTGTACCTGTAAGATAAATTTCATAGATATGTAGGTAAGACAGCCGGCTACCCCTAATTAATTTCATATCGCAGTAGGGAAATGATAATTTTATAGATATATTTATTCATAAGAATGAAATAAACTCTTGAATATTTGTAGCATAAACTTGGGTAGATACTTAGGATTTGTCAATTCAGCTCAGTTGGTTAGAGACAAGGCTACCAATCAGCTGATCATTATTTCAAATCATGGTAGGGGGATGTAAATTTTTAAACTCCTATATTTGATGTTGATTGTTCTTGTTATGGTAGAAAAACAAAGCTAACTTGAAGTTTGGACTGTAGTTTGACAAAAAACATCTATTTTGTATTTTTTGTATAGCTTAGGTTGGTTTATGCCTGTTCTATTTATTTTAAAGAATAGTTTTATTCTTTGTATCCAGGCTAATGTAAAATTGAATCACCCTAGTCAGAATCCAAATGAACGAAAGGCAATGCAGCGAGTTAATCATTCATTTTCACTTGGTTGTATTCATTATTTTTACTTAAGACCTAAAACCTTACGAATTCACATGAGTACTCCATTCGACATCTTCTAAAAAGGTTGTTTTTTTTCCCCCAATTTCAAAAATTTCAATGGAATATTTTGGGCTCTTATGATACTTTTTATTTCTAAATTTTCTGCCCACCTTGCCAGACAAATCGTTTGGCATAAAACTTTGCAAACTTGCAGATGTGCTCCACTAGATATTTTCTGAAAAGTATTTTTTAATTTTTGGAAAAAAATTTCTGGAATCTTTTTTTTTTTTCAACTGACTGTATAGATACTTTTAAAAAATTGATTGACTATACAGGTAAAGAAAAATCACACTCTGAAATTTGATAGGTTTTTTTTTAAATTCAGGATCACTTTTTAACATAGCATATGCTGAACACAGGTACTTATTAGCTTATTATATTCAACAAACTTGTTGAGTTGATTTTGTTGTATGTCCTCAAAAAGTTCCTTTATAATATTTGCCACTGCGACCATCAAATCTGTTATTGCTATTGGCAGCAAAGCATTGAACAATGATAGCTGCGTACTTACTTTATCATCTAGTTTCTGATGGAAAAATGTGTGAAAGTCAATGAAAATTATCAAAAATCATCAAAATCATTCATTTGGTATAAACTAGATGTCCATTATTGACTAACAGAGCGAAATCGCACACGAAATAACAACAAAAAAGAAACTTAGTATAAATTAGATCCTAGCTCCAACTGGAAGTTCAGTCATGATGTCACAACTTTGCCACTCTATTGTGTCAGCATTGCTGGACATACTTCGGTGATTCACTCTATGGCTGGTATGGCATGTTTATTTTAAAAATTCAAAATGAATGGGTAGTAAAATTTTGTTTGAATGAAAATCTTCCTTATATTCTCATTCCAGGATTTATATTGCTGATATTATATAACTAATGAATATTTTTAAATGCATTCTATTTAGGATAGCAAATAAACAAGAGATTTAGAGCACTTTTCATTGGAATTCATTGAGAAATTCTGGAGATACTTATTGTATGGACAAGCGTGAGCATGAATGTATTAAAAAAAAATGAAAAAATATTTCTCAAAGAAAAATTCTTACTTCCATTCCCAAATACAAACAATTCTTCCATACTCCATGGCTAACCTTTCCAGAAATTTTCTTCGTTGGCAGAGGTGAATTAGTTTTACCTTCTAGCAAGTATACTTCCTTCTTTTCTCCCTTGCTAAAAATTTCAGAAAACTTTTTTTTTTCTAAAAAAAAGAGTATGAAAACTCTTACAAAATAATAATTTTCTTCACATTAAAATCGATTACTAAGTTGAATCTTCTTATCTTTTGGTGAGAGATAACATATTCATAACTTTCTCAAAATCTCTTTTTTACCATTTTCCATAGAAATGAATTCATATGTTATTCATATTTTGGATAAATGACTAATGGAAGTGCTCTATTTTTTTTTTTATGTATGATTCATTATTTTTTCTCAGTTATTACTGGTAAGATTATAAATTATTCTGAATTAATTGATTTGATATATAAGAAATTTCTATGTATAAATATGTTTGTATACAGATGTATCAGTATAAATATTAAAGCTAAAGTGGAAAGTTATTTATTAGTACATTAGTATTTTTTTTTCTCCAAAATTTTGGTTATCAGATCTCTAGATGACTAAATAATGATCAGACAATTACATATGAAAACTGAGAACACATATGTTAGTGATATCGAATTTAATTCTAAAACCTCAAATTATACATTTAATATATGACTAAATTTGTTAATAAATTAAATTTCAGTGGATAGCAAATAATTTATTGATGTAAATAATTGTACAACATTTTTGTTCGACTACAGAGACTTGTTTTTACACTTCAAATCTTGGTGAATTCCCCCAAAAGATGAACTTTTTTCTTTCTGATCCTATTCACATTTTACAAGATCATTAATTCTATCGATAGAACACATCGTCCATAAAATATCAATAATAGCATTTTTAGCTGAATGCTTGACGTTAGGTGCTGTAGGAAATTATCTAATTGACTCCAATATAGATGAGCACATATCAACAAATCTTGTTGAGACAACTATCTATGATGCCGTTATATATATATATATATATTTTTTTTTTTTTTTGAGTCAGCTCAGTGTATTGGCTTTGAGATTATCAGTGGTGCTATCACTGCAACAATGAACTTCAGACATGTGTTTACAGTTGATCCTAACTGATCAAGTAACAGAACAAAGTGTGAGAAAATAGTGAGATTTTAAAGATAATTCTGACTGAAATTGCAAAATGAATGCCCTCAAGCATTTAACTTAGAAGGGTTTCTTTAATATTTTTTTTATTCCATGTGTCAAAATATGATTTCAATCATGAGTTGACGTTCTGCTTGTACTTGATGATTTTAAGTGCATATTTTTTATAAACAATGAAACTGAATAGGTTGGTTGGTAATTTTGTCTTGATAATCTGACAAATAGGTCTGTTTATTTTAGATTTCTGTGTGTCACCTTTAATCACTATTTAGTCAGTGTAGTTCAGTACAGCAAAAGGCCCCAAGTGAGGTTTGAACTCACTATAATTGTAATAGTTAGCAAGACTAAATTGCTACTGCTACTCTCAACTCAGTTTTAATCCTTGTCTAGATTATTAATACTTGATATCAATTTTATCAGTAGAAAACTTTGACTATATTTTGCATGGTCAAATTTTTCTGCTGATAAAATTGATACAAGCTATAGATACTGATAGGTCCAAAAATCCATTCATTCACACATTCAAGAACACAGTTTATTATTCTTTGTGACAATACTAACACATGCATACACATGTGAACTTGACTTTGATTTGTGTCATTTTTGTCCTCATTATAAATCAGTGCTTATGGTTGCTATTGATTAGATGTTTTGGCTTGTATAATGTCAAGGATTTGCCTGTGTCAGGTGGTTGCCCTATGTAATTGGCAGTATCTGCATTCGCAGTGATGCTGCTTACCTAATAGCCAGTTAGCTCACACCTTGATAATGATCTTACCAAATCCCTCACTCTTTTTTCCTCAATCAGTAAGCATTTTTGTTAAGCATTAGTCATGTAGGAAATTAATACTTTTCTTACTGCTTAAAAGTTGGATTTTTTGTTGTTTTTTATCCAATTCTTCCTATCAGTATTTGTTCTCATCTTTTTCTTAATAATTCTCAATTTATCCTTATTAACCTTTAAACTTATACTTGACAGTTTAGGAATTTGTTTCTAACATTCTCATGTTTACAAAAATATAAAATTATCTCTTTTTGACTATATTTCTCCAGTTTGTGTTGCTTGCATATCATTTTCTGTCATTTACGTCACAATATATTTATGTAAATATGATGAAAAATAGAAAAAAGATCATTAACTAAAATTCAAAAAATTTGATTATTGTTGATGCAATGATCATAAATGTTTGATCTCATCCTCAAGCAATAATTAGTAACAATTTCTTTTTAGCATATTCGAAGTAGATAAACAGCTATTTCTAAATTTATGTTGTTAGCATTATATATTCTTTGTTTTGTAGTATTATTTTATAGTCATTCAGTTACTAATAAAAAGTATCTGTAGTGTTTGAGATTATCATTATAGCATTATAACAGATTGTTTTGCTTTTAAAGATGCTGCTCTTGAGCAAACCCCTTTTAAATAGAATGCAATTTCTACTGGATAACTTTTAAAAGAAAAATGATGGATTGAGTTGTTTTTATATTTAGTTAGCTATGATTTAATCATAAACTCCATGTTCCAGTTCCTGATGTGAGTTTTCAGTTCTATACTAAACAAACTATTTCAGTTTGAAGGATACCCGATAAAAAACATACCTTACTGAATAAAGTCTCTAGATATTTGTGGCAATGCTATATCTTCACAAAACCTTTTTCTAAATCCTACATTTTGACTGCCTGTTTATGTCCTTTCTCAATCTTCTAGTTCAATCTTGTTTTAGATTTTTATTTGGAACAATCAATTGATGGAAGAATGAAGAAAAAATGTTTTTTGAATAAGCACACCTATAGTAGCTTTTAATTAATTACACAATATACTAGTTGTTTGGACTGTGAAGTTTTACAGGGGATCACACCAAAACAAGACTGATATCTCTTGGTGTTTATATATTGTTTTTTTTTATTGTTCTATTGAATCCATAAATAGTGAGGAATAATTTTCAATAGAATTATGAAGATGCATTGCATGGCTAGAGGTGTGCATTTTAATTGCTCCTATCTCTTGCCACAAAAGAAATATTTCTTAAGTTTTTAGGCTAGTATTTGTGTGTAGTTTTTTTTTCTATATGCCACAATTATCCAATGTTAGTTTTGTAGTTGATCACCTCAAAGATAACTCAACTCCTGATATGCTCCGAAATTTCCTGCCTTCTTCTGTAGTTTATTTCTTACTTTTCCACAAAATTTCATGGAAATTCAATGAGATCTTTTGGAGATACCATGTGTACAGGTAGATGAAAAGAACAATATAAAAATTTCAGACCATTTTATCTAGTCCTGGCTATTCTGTATCTCCAAAAGTTCCAAATGAATTTCACTGAGATTTTGTGGAAGAGTGGAAAATAAGCTACTAAATTTAAATTTGGTGAAATGAATTTGTCATATGTACTATGATGAGCAGCTTTATTGAATATTTTTTATGTACACTGTTTGTAACTACTAGTATTAGTGCAGTGCTATTTGGAAGGGGCTGAACTTAAGAGCATGTGGAGCAGCCTGCCAGATTGAATTGAATTTTTAAAAAGATGTCAGTAGCAATCAATGCAAAATGTATTCTAAGGAGCAAAAGTCAAGGGAGATGATTTATAGAAACTATGAAGAAATATTAGTGATTTTTAATTTATTTTTATCAGATTTCTTGAGAACCATTTACCCTAACAACTTCAAACTCAACACTGCATTGTCTTGAATGCCAACCAATATAACTGCCACATGTCAACTTCGTACGCTGGCCAGTTGTCCTCAGTACATGCATGCACACACACAGACTGCGTGAAAGAATAATTTTCAAATTTAACAATAACTTTTATTTTATCCATTTTGATGTAAATAAGTAAAAAAACATGAGAAACAAGAGTTGGCAAAAGGTGCAAAGTAGGTTACACTTGCCGACTTAATGAAGTTCTTCATTTTTTATAACATTCACCCACGTGTAGATAATTCTGACTACAACTGAAACATCTGATAGTGATATGATGCATATATCCATGTAGGCTTTGGTTAATCTGCACTTGGCTTCATCAATCAACTTAGCTTTAATCACGGGATTTTTACCTCCTTTTTTTTTTTGTTTTTCAATGAATTGTTCCTACTTATAATGATTTCTCTTTTCTATTCATAAAATTTTCCATTTCTGACCAATAGATATAGCATTAACATAATTGATACTTGAAAAAAGTCAAGGGAATTGAAAAATTTACACAAAATCTCATATGTGACTTTAATTCAAGAATTTTTTTTCTCTCTAGAATTATGAAATGATAAATCATCACAGGTTAAGTAAAATGATTAATAAATACTCATCTTTAAGTCTTCCTAGAACTATGAAATATAAAACAAATTATGGATAGCAATTTTTTGTGTCTATACATGCTACATAATTGATCCTGTAGGAAATCGGATTACCAGTTTGAATAGTGTGAAAATTTTCTCTGGAAAATGTACACCTTATTTTAAAATAGTGATTGAAAATTTTTTAATTCTGTTCTCGATTTTTCTTTAATATCTTTCTAAAAAATAAATCAGCCCAAATTTATGTCTAATGAAGAAAAAGAAAAAAACATTTTGATTAATCATAACAGATTTTGACTATTATAAAGTCAGTGATTCCTATGTACTTGTTATGCTACACAAACTTCAACCTTAGGAACACTAAGGATTGGCTTTCAAGTGTCCTTTTTATTGAATTGGTATTCATTGAAAGATGGCATAAAATGCTTCTTTGGTGGTATTGGTGTATAATTACATTATTTTCATTTGATATTAAAACCAAATCTCCCTCCAAAATCACCATTTGTAATCTGATTCCATAAGTAGAGAAATACAATTCAGACCAATTGAAGCGTATAATTTCTTAAAAGAAAAATGAAATTTCTTTTGTTGATGAAGGTATCTTATTCATTGTTTTTTTTTACATGAATGGCTTACTACTCTTGTAGGAAAGATCACCATTTTTAAATAGAGATCATATTCTAGCTTCCAAATTATCATTTTGTGCTCTTTTGACAAAACAAAACAAAAATTGAACAACCATAGCTATCAAAGATGGCAAAGTATGCTATCCTTTTTTTATATTTGCTTATATTTGTTGTGTTCAAGTGACCATATCTTTCATCTGTAGACTTGAAAATTGGCATCAGTACTCCATCAGACCCTTTCTAAAACATGTTTTTTTGATTTTTGGAAAAAAGCTTTTTTTGACTTTTTTGGACTCCTATTTCGACGGGTCTATACCTTATTTTTGACCTTTTCCCCGTGGAAAATGCAAGTAATGTCATAAAAAGAATTTATTCTGACCATATGATTGGAATTTTCTATATAACTTCAAATATTCATGCTACGGTTGTTCAATTATTGATTGTAATGATGAGTTAAAGATATCTTTTGAATCAAGAGAATAGCCTCATATTGAATATAGCTTTTTTTATGAAAATTAAGAATAAATCAACTCAAAGGCATTAGCCAGATCTGATGGAGAATACTTCTTTTTACTATTAAAAGCTAAATAAAAAGTAGGATCTCAATTAATTCTTTCAACTAAAGACTGAGTGTGTGTGAGTGAGAGAGAAAGAGCATACGAGCTATCTTTTGTGCAGAGAATACAGAGTGCAAAAACTCCTGAGTGGATTTGATCCACTTGGCAAACATGATTTTTTTCACAAATGACCCATATTCCTTTGTAGATTCATAAAAATGTCAGTTGTAAAATGACTTATTAAATTATTCTGCATTTCATTTTTTTTTCTAAGGATACATGACTGAGTGCTTTTTAATCTTGAATTATATAGAGAATTCTTATGCTATATTTATCAGACCTGTACAAATTACAAATTTTTCTGTTAGGAAAATAATATCTCTCATTTTTCATATTCCATGAGCAAACTATACAGGATAAATTGCTTAACATCATTTAATTGTGTAAAAAAAAACCCTGATCAATATATCACTTAACTTGGAAGCAATATTACTCTATTTTTATACTACAAGGATAGATAAAATTCATTATTGGATCATAAAAATGGATAGTCATTATTATCCTGATATTTGATGATTGATACTGTTACTATTAATACAGTTATAATAGCTTCTTGAAATTAGATGTGCTTTTTATGGATAAATTTCTTTCATGGAAAAGTCCTTGCTGAATTAATTTTCAGTTACTTCAAGTTCAATAAGGACTTTAGTCATTCTCTTTTTCTTTCCTTTTTTTTCATTCGTTTATTTCTTCATTTATTTCTTTCTTTATTTATCTAATTTTTTTGTTTGTCTAAAGATTCAATTTTTCCCATCTTTTTAAAAATACTGTAGGTGTTCAGAAAAACATAACTAGTGGATATTATTTGTTAGTCAGTCAAGTTGACCTCTTGGTTAAAAGCATTGATCGAGAATTGCAAAGGCTTGTCTGAACTTTACTGGAGATAATATTTTACCTGACTTCAAAATTCATACATGATATCTTAGGTACTTGAAACTGAGTTAATTGCTTTTCGCTTGTTTTTTCTCTCATTTATTTGTATGAATGTAAAAATAAACATTGATGACATGGTCCATGATAGGACTAATCACAAAATCAGCTGATTTACTGATGTTTTTCACCATATCACCCACCAAAAATATATATGCAAATCTATTGTTTATGCTTTTAATGTATGCAAAGATTGATTATGATTTCTTTATCTTTTAGGAATACAAGTGCACATACATATTGATAATAATGATTATGATTACTGTAATTTTCTGTAATGATCTTCAAACAATCAGTTGATATTATTGGTCTTTTTGCTTTCTAACCATCATAATTTTTGCCGATCATTGATTTTAATGAACTGCTATGCAAAATTCAGCCATCACTTATTTTGTATGGTCACTGTTTATCACTTGATGTTGTTTTGAATTATAGTATTGTTTGTTATTTGGAATTGTTTGTTTTTGTACATTCTTGTTCCTCACTTTGTTCAGCTCTTTTAAAGTGAATCCATGGCCATTAGTTCATATATATTACAGATAAATTCAGTGAATAAGAAATAACTTGAAATTTTAAGATAAGGATTTTAGGGATATGTTGGCTATTTGATCTGTGGAATTTATGGTCATATTTATGTCAGTTTTAAATGATGGTTTGGAGTTTGGCTGTTATATAAACCAAGACTCTGTCAACTGACAAAGATAAACCATCTTTAATAACTTGATAAAGTTAAAGCATGATGCTTTGACAGAGTTCATGCTGATGATTATTACAGTTTCGTCAAACATCAATCTCCCTTGGTTGATGCAGTTTGCCTGATGTACTGATCTGAATCTCCTACTATTACTTATTAAACATCAGAGATTTGCTGACTGAAATGAAAATAGATTCAAAATAAAATCTTATCAAAAATAGTTTATCATAAATTTCAAAGCTATTGCATAATTCTTTTCTACTTCTCACTCATACAAGAAAATGGAAAAAAATCATCTAAAAATGGGTATGTGTCTTTAGATGTGTATTTCTCTGTCAATTATCATCATATTGTTGTGAATCTTTCAGATAATGTTGACATATGAATGTTTTCATGTTAGTGTTGTTCTTTTCTTACATATTGATGCTATGTACCGATATTCTTTGTTTGTTATACCCGGATTATCATTTGATTTGCATTAATAAAATATGATAAAATAATAATGTAATATTGAAATAATAAATAAATAGTATGATATAAATATTATATATAAAAAAACTAATATATGCCACTGTTGAAATTGCTGACAGCCATTTCAGAAAGAAAAAAATGGTAGAAATCAATTGAAGAAAAACTCAAGCAAATGATGTCCAAATATTTTAGATGTAGTTGTAAGCATTAAAATAATAAATCATTCTGGTCAATAGAAACCATTATGTGACTAATATTTTTGGCAGCATGCCATGTGGGGGGGGGGTGACCAATTAAACAATTTGAAAAAGGAGTGATCAATGAATTACTTCTTGCCTCACATGATCACTAAAAAAAATCTGAAAAAAAAGCATGGACAGTGCCGGACAAAAACTAAAGAACCAAACTTAAATTGTGAATTGTACCCCTCTCTAAAGAGAAAATTTTTTAATTAAACTGAATTAAAGATTTTCAAAAAACAAGCAAAAATGTTTTCTAGACATAATGAGTAAATTTGTAAATTATTAGCCCTCTACCTCCATTGGTGCAGCTTATTTGTGTGATATATACATACTTAGCCAGCCAGCCAGCAAGACTCACTTGAAAACTGAAGAAACGTGACAGTTTCAGTCGACAGTTTTCTACTATGGAAATCATTGGTGCTTTTTCCAAAAAGAAAATGAAGAAAAAATTTTGAAAATTGATAAAAAGCAAAATCCGGAAAACCATGTGTGAACACTTCTATTCTTAATAGACAGAGAAAGGGCTCTTACAGAAATGTGTAACAAGTATTGTCTTCACTGGTCTCTATATTATCTATTCAAAAGTTGTTTAAATTTTCAAGCGGACATCAGTAGTATATGAATAATCGACTCGAGCATCTATCAGCGGTTCATGAATTTAAGAGATGAACCACTTATCACTCTTGTACAAAGCCCATATTAATCTATCATGAGCACAATTGAAAAAGGTTACCATTCGTTTTTGCCTTATGAAAATTTTAAAAGTCAGTTTGAAAAAATTTTTTTCTTTCAAAAGTTTATGTAAAATAAGTATAGGGTAAAATGTATCAGATTCATTTTTTGAAAATATCATATTTCTTAAATGCCTGAATCCCAATCACTTTTGAGCAAGCAACCACATATGTCTCTGCATGTGTCGCTTTGAAGTGCAGGTGTGTACAAACTACACTCGCTCACCATAAACTAATTTCTTATTTGTAGAGCAAGTGTTTCAACTATTTTCATTGGAGTGAATCGGTAAGAATTCTCACTTTTAAAACAAAATGTACAAAAGACTATGAGAAGCTTTGACATTTTACATCAGCTAAATACTAATCTAGTCAACCTTTGTCAAATTTTTGCTTTAAGTTCACTATTAAGTTATTAATTAAAAAATTGATTATTTCATCAATGGAATTATTACATTTTTGAATTTCATTTCATCTAAATGAATAAAAACTTATTGGTACTTATAGTATCTGTCATGATAAGTATATATTTTGTTTGTGATATTATGAATTTGTTTAATTAGTACAAAAACTTGTTTGTATTTTTTTTGTTTTTTAGCATTTACTATGTATAATATGAAAAGTAAAATGAAGTTGGATATACTTTGCATGTTATTTTATCATTCCTGAAATGAAATTTTATTCATTGAATTTTAAAAATATACTTATATCATTATACCAAAAGGCTAAAAAAATATTTTAAAACACTTCAAAATGTATTGAATAGAGCAAAAGTCTTATATCTTTAAAGATAAATCCTGGTCAAATTTTAGACTAGAGTTGGTCATTCCATTGCTTCTGTTCAAGCTTCCTCTTACAAAATCTCCAAGTTATTGATTTTTATTCAACAGTAGACTTCCAGTTAAATCACAATTATATAATCTTAGTTCTTTGAATGCAGTCAATTCAGTGGCCGCTACTGAAGAATAACATTTCAGTACACATAATGAATTCATGCAATTACTGCTGGAAAAACAGTAGTTGAGCATCAAATCAAACCTTCATCAGGTAATGACTCTGATGTCAGGCATGATTTTAGGCCAAAAATTCATTTGCACTAACCCAGGGTGCCCAAGCAATATTTCACAAAATAAACAGGCTTTGTTGGTTTTCCATCACAGTGTGAGAATGCCAGGTCCATACAGATGCAGCCTCTGTCCAATTTTGGAGCCCCTTAATATTTCATATCTTGGACAGTTTAGATGTCATTTCTAATAATAGACCTTTCATACACCTCAAAAATGACTTTAGGCTTAAAATTATGCTGATAATTGTCAAACCAATTTTCTCATTTTTGTTGTACAGTTGTGAAAACACACTATGTTAATTGATGCAAAATTAACATCAATTCTATTGGTAAATGTTTAACATCATTCCATGAGAATGTTACAAGACAAGTCTATCACAACCTTATAAGATTAAAAATTATTCTCAAGAATTAAAATCATATTGCCCTAATGGCTATTAAAAGGACCAGTTTTCCCCAGAAAAATATTGCCGTTTGTCTTTTTAGTTGTCTTTTTCCAGTTTTTGAAATGATAAATATTGATCATTTTTTTTATGAATACTCTTTTTTTTAAGGATATTGAAAAATTTCTATCTTGAAAAAAATTATTATTTGCATATAAATATGCTAATAATGATTCTATTAAAAATAATGGCCTGGCAGTAAAATTGATTTAAATATGAATAAAAGACATAGACCCATTCAAGTCCAGCCTGTTTTATTTCAACAGTAAACTTGAACAAATTACTTTTTTCTTATTTTATAAATGTGTATCAGAACAACTGTTATCTATAATTAAAAAATGGTGTCCAAGCTTCTTATAGTCTGTTCCAAAAACATTTTTACCAATTTTTGTGTTTTCCCTTTTTTTACAATTTGATATCATCACTATATGCAACCAATTCACCCAAAGTTAATTGACATCATAAATCACAATGTGTGTGAAAAAAATCATAATAGCAGCACTCCTCTAGAATAGTAAACTCCATTTCCCTCCCCATAGAAATATGGTGTGCTATAGGTGCATTTTGCTACTTTCTTTTTTTTTCTCTTTTTCTTGAAACCAATGCATTTTTTTCAATGCACATAAAAGCATGCATATATTTTTAAATATATTTTCACCTTCATTTTGTAATTTTTTTGATCAAGCATTAGTTATTTTTTTTCTATCTCATGTGTGTTATCGGAAAGTTTTGTTATCTTTTAAATTAAAATTAATCCCCTAAAAATTCCAACTTATGAATTATTACTCCTACTATACATACTAATGATAAAAATGATTGAATTTTTCTCCCTTTTAAATATTTATTTTAGATTTATTTTATCAGACATTAAAAATTAATTTGATGCAATGATATTAAATCAAATTCAAAGATAGTAATTAGCAGGATACATATTAGGCATCAATTTTAATCATGTGATTAAATGAAAACTAGATTAAGTCTAAATTAATATCTCATGAGACTAACCTTTGTTTGTTTAATTACTATGAAATTTATCTTATTTTAACTTCAGGTTGTCTCACAATTGAACAGATTTTGTTGAAGAACTGTTAGATGCTTTTTCATTTGGACTAAAATATTAGCTGTATTTTGAATGATAAGGATTGTAAAGAAACTGATTTGGAAAACATTCAGTTCACAGCAAATGTTATACATATTTTTAAGAAATTTTAGCTGATTGGCTGATGAATTGATATATGTTCTGAAATTACATTTTAATCTGAAAAAAATGATTTTGAAAAGGGATTACATTACTGTTCTATTCTAATTGAAGATTATTTTAAATCTTCATAGAAAAAATTATAATTTTATTTTGAAATCTGAAAATAGTATTGAATTTTCATCCTAAGTGATGTTTTTGAATCGTGTATTTTTATGTAGAATTGCATTAAATAAGCTTCTTGTAAAAGGGAACTTTCTTCAAATGTTTGTATATTAAATAATATTGTAATATATTAATAAATTGTAATTGTATATTGTAATATATCAATAAAAAATTTGCTATAAAGTAAGCAGGATTGTTTTAAAAAAAACTATCATTTGTTAATTCTGAATAGAAGTTTGATGCAGAGTACACATTTCAGTATGTAAAATTTACCATTTAAAAATATTTCTCATAATTTCATTCAAAGAAATAGAAGAGAAAACTTTGCCCCACCAAATCTTAAAGTGTATTTAGTCTCTTGCATGTATACAATGTTGATGTAATGTGATCTTGATCTTCTTAAAATGTCATTAAGAACTGGTGGTGGCTGTATTAACCCAGACAGCTATTTAAGACACAAGTGGGGAATGGTGACACCCATCTCATCTAAGAACAGCAGTACCAAAATATTTTCATCTTAACAGAGTGATCCCAAATTTTCAAAAATGGGTTCATAGTGAAAAGAACAAAGATCTTCACCTCCAGTCAGATCTCTTCATTTTCATAAAAACAAAACCTTATGGTAACTACAGCAAAAAATGCAAATAACAATAATTAGTGCAATTAAGCACAAAATCTGAAAAGGTTTTTGCTAAAAACTTTGTAACTCCATAGCATTGAATTGAAGATCATAAAGTCATTCTGTACAATAGGGATACTATTTATCAATGAATGCATGGTCTACTCCATAACGCCTGCATATTCATGGCAATAGCATGATCCTTTAAGTATCTAGAAAATATATACTCATACTGTATAGTATTTATTTATCACATATCTTACAAGCATGTGATTATCTGATAAATATAAATGCTCCTTAAATCAATTATAGCTTATGGGTAGAGTTCTTGGATGATTAATACATAATTAAAATCATTCTTTTTGTATTTATGTAATGCTTCCAATAATTAATCCTTCTATTACTGTTTAATTACTTTTTCTTATGTTTTACAAACAATTCTTGACAACCAATTTTTCAGAATCCTAATCCTTATTCAGAAGGATTAGCCAATAGCTTTTACCATGGAATTCAGGTAATTACTTCCCACAATATGATGTGCAATCACAGTAAAGCCACTAATCCACTACTCTGGTCACAATTTGGTGTCCACTTTTGCTATAAATTCTGAATTTACTTTTTTTCACCTATTATGCATCAGAAAGACTTATGAGAATTATTATTTTATACTGACCTTCAGGTACCTGGTGGCTTCTTCAGATTTTTCATGGAACCTTAGGGAAAACTTTGAGAATATTGAGAAGTTAAATTAGATATTGAAATATGATTTGCTTTTAACACTTAATACTTAAGCCTCTACATCTTTTAGATTAAGTAATGATTTGGCTTGTCAACTTATGGTCATTTAATGACTAAGTTTCAAATCCAGGCAAAAGTTAATGATAAACTTTTGCTTTCAAAATTATCATAGGCAATCTATCCTAAATAACTTTGGTTGGCTTGGTCATTAAAGCTCTTACAAATTTTTAATGACATTTTTCACTTAAGTATCATTAGAGATTTGCTTTTTATGCTTTATTTATCATAACTTACACATATACTTCAGTTAGACATGAAATAATGTAGTTTTTTTATTCATATGATTTGATATAATTACCATCTTTATACCTATAATATTCTAGTTAGTTTATGTTCTCCAGGTAGAATCATGCAGTATGGTAAAGCTGTTTTAGTTAAACAGTCATATTTGGGAATAAATTGCAACAAGGAGATTAAATTATGATTATCAAATGATACAGCAGTTTGATTTGAATTTATCACAGAACACAGCACTATGGATTTTTTATAGTCTCAAATTCAACCACTTTATTTATTTTTACACTTTAGCTATATCCATACACTTGAAACTTAATTGCTTTTCTCATGATTCTCACATTTCTCACAAACATTATGAATACATGCTATGAAATAAATAAAACAAATGAGAATATCAAAAGCATAATTATATCTATTTAAGCCAAGAATGAATATACCAATAATTATATTTTTGTGTAATTTATTTCTAAAATGTATTTGGTCTATTAAATTGTTTTAAATATATATACATATCTATCTACTTCAAGTGACTTGCAACTCTTTTCTTTTTATTAATGAAACTGTCCGTACTAATTTTCACTTGGATGATGTGCATATGTTTTATATGGACATATACACCCCATTTCAAGTTTCATCTTATCATTAATTTAGTAAAACAATCCTGTTGGATGATTGAAGGATAAGCGCATGTATATTGACAGTAGTCAAATCTTTCCATCAGTCTGTTAGTCATAGCACAACAGCCCTCCCACTTGACATCTTCACTATACACAGTGCACTTGTGCATCTTGTTGCTTATTGCCTATGACACACATCTGCATCCATTTCACTATCCTTCCCAAGAACAATCATAGGAATGCATAACAGCTCTGGAGAGCCATGACCACTCACATCCTGAAGGGACATTGCACACAGAGAATTCTTATGACTACCAACATACATTATTTCTACACTAAAAAAATAAAAAAGAACTGATTCTATAGATATGCTGAATCTTTTATTGACCTTATGTTTGCATAAATAAGTGATCTTAGAATTGTTGCATTGTGCCATAGATCACATGGCAAGAAGTTCTATGATAAGCATCATCCTCTTAACTCCCAGATGAACCGCAGTGCTGCCACGATTACTGCTAGTAAAATGATAAATCACTTGACATGAAGAAGAACTAGACTTATTCTTCTCTCCTACTTCCAAGTGAATAATTATAATTCCTAAGAGGCTCATTGACTTTCTTTTTCTCTATCGGCGGTAGATTTTTCCCGGCATTCTTGGTTCCTTCTTTTGATCTAATGTCAGATGAAGTTTTTGCCATTAATATTTCTATTTGAGTTTGTTCAGGGAAAGATGTTCCCTAAATTTAATGATTTACTCTGAACTTACTGCACCAAAACACACATAAGTTAGATGCCATTGCATCTTGCATACTTTCTGCAAAAGTTCCTGCTTTTGCTTTCCTCCTTGCTGTCTATGATGAAGAGTCATAGCATTTGCATACCAACAAGCGAACAGCCTGCTGTGATAATTTGTCAGTAATATTATTGGTATATTTGAATGTACAAGATCATGATGACTGATGAGATTTAAAAGCTTCAAGAGGAGTATAAAATATTTCTTTGTTTAAATATAGAGGATATTTATTGTTTGCTTAATATACACTTGTGAAGGTACATTACTGTAAACAGTACCAGCATGGAAAATTGAATTGGTTAGGCTGCTTATGTTCATTTCACACTAATGCCCTTGGGAAAGGCAAGAATCCTGTTCTCTCCAGCTATGTAGATAACAAAAGCCATCATGCTAATCCCAAGCCCAAATAAAAAGGAGGGTCAGGCACCAAGGCTACCGTGATATATTTTCACTTTGCAAAGATATAAGTTATCAATGAGATTATTCTGTATTTTTCTTCTATGGCTTTAAAGGGTATTTTTTTAAATTATTAGGTATTCTGAAATGGAACCTGCATGTAATTTGTTTCAGTCAGGTATGAATTAACATTACCATTCTGGATATATATTCATAGATTTTCATTGTAAAAGAAAAGTATTGAACAAGAGCAGAAAATAAGGAAAACAAGTGAATAATATTTTTAACTGAGACTGCATCAACAGGAGTACTCGGGAAGCGATTGTTAATTATTGATTTTTATGACTAGTGTTTTTTTTAGTTTTATTTTGCTGCTTTTTATCAAAACTCTCAATTTGTTTTCTTTTACTCCATGACCATTCAGTAGGCATGAATTGAAAACAGAGGTTAAGCTTCTGGTAAAATTTGAACTTATATCCTTTATGCTTTAGAGCCTGTCCTTCTTTGACAGTGACTTACTGAAATTAATTATCAAAAATTAATAATAGCAATGTTTCATCTAAGATATTTGAACATTACTTAGCAGATGCTGATACAATTAATTTGAAAGCAGTTCTTTCAACCTTGTACATGATTTTTCAGATTCCTATTAAATATGTACTTTGAAATGAGAGAGGATTTTTAGGGTATTTTTTCATGTGTTTTTCTATTCAGAAAATTAGTAATTTCTAAACAGATTTATGAATTGATCAAATTTTGTTAGGCTTCTTATTTTTCATTTATTTTTCTGTAATTTCAATATGAATCATATTATCAAGTTTTTAAAAAATCATTACTCCAGAATATGAATGAGACTAAATGAAAATTCTAAAAAGCAATCTATGATTAAATAATTCATAAGACATGCATATTAAAAAAAATCAATTCTGATAGTATGGTTTTCTTTCTCAATAAAACTATGTATTACATGAAAAAAATCCTGCTTAGACAATTTAGCTTTTGTTTCTGATTACCACTACTTTTCATGACTAGTCTATGAATTTAGGAACTAATCTTTGTTGCTGTTATTCATTGCTGGGAATGTTCTTGATATTTGCATGCCTGCACCCTTACTGTTGCCACTAAGTACTCATCTTGAAAAAAAATACTCTAATCATTACTAAATGCTATCTTTTTCTCGCTAACTTGTACCAGTTGATTCGCTTTGGTTTTTTTTTTTCAAGAGATGTGAAATTACAAACCTTAAAGTCCTTCTTAAAGCAGTGTTTCTTAACTTTCAAGTCCATGTCTCCAGGAATCTTATTCAAACCTGGAGTTATCTCCTTTTTGACAGGCATTTCTGTTTTTGCCAATTTATACCTAATCAAATCTATTACCCTGGGAAATGCCTTATATCTATGTTTGTATGATATCGTCAAAATGCTCTGACAAAAATTGTGCTATGAACACTGTTTTTACGCACGAACCCACAAAAAACATACAGAGATTGGACCATTATAATATGAATTGAGGAATTAACTGCTAGCTCTGCTACATATCCTTATTTCAGCCTTTTGCAAGTAATAATAAAACATTCCCTCTTTCCATTTTGTAATATTCCTTATTATAATCTCAATTTGTACGCAAATGTGGAAAAGTACTTGTATGTTTCATTAACAGTGCAAATTTTATTTCAAGAAATTAAGAAAATGAATTTAAATGGTCTCAACTCCCTGTCCATAGTTCCCATTGATTCCTTAAAAGCTTATAACACATCAAGAAAAACTGCCTTTACAACCTAAACTTAGTTTATATTTTTTTGATGAGTAATTTGTGGCTGGTATAGTAGTATAGTATAAATTGCAATAATATATTAATTTTAAGCTTTGTATGTGTATATGTCTTATGTTTCTTTAGGGTTTTTTTATCTTTTCATTTCAAAAAGATTTTTCTAAAATAAAGAAATTGTGTATGTGCATGAAATTTGTTTTTTATTAAGATTATTTTTCAACACAATTTTCAAAACTTTTTTTATATATAATATAACAACAGTTTTGTCCTTTCTTTGGTGAGTTTGTAGCAGTTAAATCATCTGCCTTATGGTGTTAAATAAAAACTGTCATTACAAGAAAAAAACTAACATTCAGCTGTTTAATAATGATTACAAACCCTTCATCCTTTTTCAAATTCCAATGGGATGATTACAGACTTGAAGTTATTTGCATTATTTTATTTATGCTCTTGTACACAAGCTAATGATCTCACAATAGTGATTTTTTTTTACATAGGCGTCTGCTTTAATTTTGGCTATATCCTTTCTGTTCACATACCAAGTGATGTTAGTCCTTTGAATACACAGTGGTGTTGCTTATACTCTGCTTTAATTCTTAGCCATCTCCCATATAGGCACTCTTGAATTACTACTTGGAGATGTGCAAAAAATAAATCGTTTTGTTTATTCCTCAAGTTAATGTGTTGATGATTAGGACAGCATTCTTGGCAATGAATTTAACATTAGTTATCATTATATCACTGATATAGGTGTTTGATATGAGAGAAAATCATATTCTGTTCCAATAGCTACTTTAGTGGTACATATGATTTAGAAACAACAACACAGCTGCTGAGAGCTCTTATATACTAGATTCTGAAATGTGATTAATTTTTTTTTGAATGATACACATTTCTGTTTTATTATATATATTCTCTTAAAATTGGATCACATTTACTAAAATAAAATGTATGTAAGTTCATATACATAGGAAATAAATGGAATCTACTTTTAATGGCTTAGAAGCTCAAATTCAAGATATAGAAGCATTTTGAGCTAATTTTTGTTAACTGCTAGTAAAGCTACTGTCCAATTGACATACACAGTGTAGCATTTTTGACTTCATTTTTTTATTAATATGAATAAACAAATAAAAACTCCATAAAATATGACTAATAATTTCACTTTAAATGTATATAATTTTATCATTATGCAGAATATTATGGTTGTTGATGTTTCCTCCTATGTGTACAATTTTTATCCTATTATTTAATGTACTTTGCAATTTGATTTTCATTTATTTTTATTTTGTCAGTCTCTAAAGGTTATTGTATTGTGAAAAGACTTATATTATAAGCTTTGACAATATTTTAGCAATGTAATAAGAAAATATCAAATATTTACCAAAACTGAAATTGGATGAATAAAAATTATATGAAGAATTTCGTGTACTTCGGGATATTAGACAGCTATTTTTGCAGCCATGAATTTAAATCTCTGCTTATGAAGATAGATATAAAAAATGGTTTTCTTCAATTCAGTCAATACCAATTTAAAATTTCTACCACATCAGAAAATTTATTATCAAATCAAAAAGACTCAAGTAAATGCCTTTTCACAATCTGATAAAATCTTGATTGTTTTCCTATCCTTATACAAGATAATAGTATTCACATTTCATCAGAATGTTATTTCTACTTGTCTGTTTTGGATTTCGAAAAAATTGCTTTCTAACAAAACATGAACTTTTTTGGAGGGCAATGGAGCAATATTTTCTATTAGCATAACCTCAAAGATGGTTTTAAATATTTAGCAAGTTCTTCGTACCTCATATCTCCTGTGGTCACTTACATGGAGATTGTGATTTTATTTTTTGTTCAAGGGAACTACTCTTGCACAAAACCTCCAAATACTTGGTCTTTTTCTAATATATACACCTGTTTAATGGAATAAGCTTGCTTTCAGGCAAATTGATGGGCAAAAAGAAAGATATAATTTTGAGATCTTTCTTCCATAATTGGTCTCTAATCTAAAACAATAACCTCATAATGAGTTTCCAGGTTTTCCTTTTTTAAAGTCTTTACAAGGAAAGAAAATCCTGAAGTAGAAATCAAATAAACCAGATTACTCCAGGAATAGTCATGTTGTCAGCTTTTAGGCTCACACTCTACCAACAAGTCCAAACGGGTATCAACAGATTTGATTCTTTTTTTTCCCCACGTTTATTGTTTTTAATCAAAACCTTCTACAGATTTTAATAATCAGGAAACAAGTCTAAATCACCTTATTAGTGTTTACAGTCCAAGACTAAGCACTTATTTATCCTCTGTCTTGGGAAATATTTTTAAAAAAGATAAAACTGTAATTGTTCCACCTGAACAAATACAAACATTTTCCAAAAAGATTAAGATGATGGTGATTAAAATGGTAATGATGATGAATTGGACATTTGATAAAGAATTGACTGTCTAGATGATGATTTGCTGTCACTTAATACCCAGCAACAATCATCAGACATCTGGTGTGAAACTAAAAATTTATGTAATAACTGCAACAATCTATCTACCCAAAGCCAAAGGATCAGATTAGAGCATGATATTAAGAAGGAAAAGCTTGAAAATAGATAGTACAGTTTTCTTTATCTAATCAGAGATTTAAATGAATCAAAGCATACAAAATAGTAAGAAACTATTGTAAAACATGATGGTTAGGTTCATGCCCATAATTGTCATTCTAAGAATTGTTCTAAAGATTCTCAAGCAGGGATATTCAACCTTTTTTTTCATTCACTGCCCATTTTGTTGATATATTTTAAGGAGATTAAAACCTACTACCCCTCCCCTAACATTCAAATTAGTTTTTTCCAAAATACAGCTATTGCCCATATGTAATTGAAAATCACCAACTAATGGGTAGCACTGCCTACATTGAAGCCCCCTGCTCTAGAAGCTAGATTGGAGAATTCAAGAAACGATTGTTTGTCTAATCCACCATAGTGCTGGAGATTTGAGTATACTTAGTGTCACTCAATTCCCAGCAATAACCACTGAACACCTGCATGAATGATAATGATAGTAGTAAACTACAATAGCGATGCTAAGTGTTGGAATTATTCTATTGCAGTTATGAAATGAGATACTTCTGCAAATATTAGTTTACTCTTTCAAATTTTTTCTCTAATATTGGTGGGTGTTTTTTGTATGAATTTTCCTACTCTACAACTAGGATATAATTAAGGGAAGTATCATATGATGCTGTCAATTTAAATGCAAAGGTTGAGTATCACAGACTTAAGTTTACTTTCCCAATCATTATTAAAGTGTATTCAAATGAGAAATGTATTTATATTTAATTGTAGTTTATTTTAATTACATTTGTTTTCCAAATATTTATTTATAAGCTGCTTGTAATGTTCAACACTTTTTTTTTGCTTTTATTTCTTTTAAATTTGTCTTGGTTCACAACTTTGATATTTTATTTTCTCTGAGTTTTAACAAATTTATTGCTTTTTTATGTTTGTAGATTTTCTTTTTATGAAAGTTGCATTAGTCACAAAAAATTAACATACTCAAAAGCACAGTTGGCCTGAACATGACAAAGTAGTAACTAAAGAAATTCACTTTCTACAATTTTATATAACTATTAGCACTGTACCTGTGAAAAAAGACTTGGTTATTTGTTATGTATAGATAAATTATGGTTTAGTGCAACACACATTATATAAGAGCAGCATAATCTTCTGGCACATATTTCCTCCATTGGGCTTTGTGCAGTACTCTGTACTGGATTTGAACTAATTTGGCAGAAGGCAAGACAGACAGGCAAGCTAGTAAAGCAGTAGCCATTCCATTTTTGCCCACTGCTTGCTTGGCCAGTTACTAACTTGTCACTTAATTTCACCTAATATCGAAGGTTAGGGCAATGGATACGCTACTTGCCTACCTCCAAGTTAGACGTTTGAATCGTAGCTTGGTTTCATTAATTCTGTACATCTGTTTCTTTTGCATGACAGCAACCAACTATCAAACAAACAAGAGTGATCACTGCTTTCATATAATAAGATTATTTTCCTTCCCATTTGTCATTTCCTTGATATCTGCATTTGATATAAATATTCAGAATTATTCTAAAAAGTACAACATATCATTGTTTATTAAATTTGAAAGACAGCTTATGAAAATGAAAGCTTTGACCTGGAAATGTTTTGGGTTTTTTTTCTTTCAAATACATTTTTCTCACTAATTGCTGCATTTTAAGAAAATTCAATTAGCACTATAATGTCTAGTAATTGATTCTAACCAAAATATTGAACATACATTGTAATCTTCCATCAGTCTTCTCCTTGACATTGAAAATGATTAGGTTTAAATATATATTTTTTGAATCCTGCATTGTTACTCAGGTAGTTGCATATTTGTTTACCGGGTGCCAGTGATTGGTGTTCAAACCAGAGTCAAAACAGGAATCTGAATACTGATTTTCTAGGCAGGTAGACCTTCCCCATTTGGAAGATTTTTCTACATGATCCTCCTATTCTTCATTTTTCTCTCATTTGGTCTTGCAACACACTGAACTAAGCTTAGTAAATATATGCAATCGATCCCCAAAATAATTGCATTCTAATATTTTGCATAGAAATTCAGTAACATATTGTATTCAAATTTTGGACACAGACAGAAAATGTAAAAGCAAAACTACAACCATGACATCTTCCAAGTTTTATTCTGTACAGGATTTGTTAGCAAAAATTAACACAACCTACATACTGGTTAGAAAAAAAAAGATGACTCCTCTGCAGAGTACCTATTTTTGCGCCTGTATTTTAATACAGTTCAACTTGATTATTTTAGGAAAGATTAACTTTAAATTTTAGGTCAGCATAATCATATATGTCTGTAATTTCAAATACAACCTATAGACCTTTATGATTGATGAGTCCCTTTCAGGGTTCTGAAAACCCCAAGCTGAGAATCATTTACTTGTTATTTCTGTGGTTAATCTGTTAGAGTTGCTTTTCTCTGTTGCACTGTGGCTTTTGTACATATTGTCTCTCTATTCAGCTGCTTTCAAAATACTTTGAATTCAGTATACAAATGTATTGTATAATGATGTGCTTCTCTGATTCAGATTAGTAAAAAGCTATCTGTGCTGAGAAGAAACTTATAAGATGGTTTGACATTTTTAAGTCTGTAAAAGATAGGTCAGGGTCAAGAATAGCATTTTTTTTTTCAAAAAGATTATGTTATATATCAGCTATTCTCAACCTCTGTGTAGGCACAGCTCACTTGAGAGCATTTCCCTGTCAAACAAGGATACAACACAAACAGATAAAGAGACATTGATTAGTTATCATTCCAGTCTATAGCCTCCCTTCCAATGTTCTAGTGCTCCAAGGGGCCATATGACTCCCATTGAGAATGGCTGCTCTGTATCGAATATTATAAAAATACAGTAAACCCTTGGTTTAAGAAACTAATAGGGACAGATGGTTGTCCGTTGATTGCGAATGTCCGTTAAACTGAATGCTACCAGAGAAAGGGTATTTTTTTGTGGTGGATTTGCTAAAAAAATTTTAGTATCTAACTCCAAAAGTACTTTTGAAGCAAAAGTTTCAGTTGAAATTCAGTTTATCTTGATTGAAAAAATTAGAAAGGGATATATTTCTTTTTATTTTTTTTATTTCTTTCTTAAGAGAAAGCGAGTGAATTAGCTCTAAATTAGGTGACCAATTTACAAGACACAATGTAAAATTGAATCCATCTTTGTATCCATCTTCACAACATCCAATGTACAATTTGAAATGTGATATCTGCTTAAGTTGACCCTTGATTTTTTTTTCATCTAAAACCGTTTTAAAAAATGGTTAAAAAAGCATTTTTTTTTCTGCTTTTTGCTAACTTTATGGCTGAAAATATTAAATATATGTTTTGATTTAGCTATAATTTTTAAATTATTTTTTCCAAATTGACAGATCTTTTATCAGATTTCTTATTGGCTAAATAGGAAAAAATCAGCTAGGATTAGCTTAAAAAATAGCTGATTTGGCCTCCCTGTTGTGCACATGTGCAGTTGAACTGCTAAATCCGAAAATTGTTTTATTGGGGTCTGTTGAACTGATTGTTTCCTGTGCTTTTTTCCAATTGATGATAATTTACATATCAAATTTTTTATTTTCATTTTTTTTTTTTTTAATAATTCTTTATCATTAAATTAGGTGAGACAGAAATGTTTTTGTATTCAGTCTGGAGTTTGGTTTGTATACAAAAAGAGTTTGCCTAGCCAAAAAGAGATGCTAGAGTTTTGTTTTCTATTGTTGATAAAAGACATTGTTATATGAAATTTTGTCCTTTTAAAAGCATGATGTTATAACATTTATGAATTGATAAATCATTAGACTTGATTACTTTTTTTTAATAACCTCTAACAGTTTATGAATTTCTATTACAGTGAACTAGAGTATATTAGAGATGATGTGTGAATTGGTGCCCTTGAAATTAATTGGTGTCCTATGATTAACTATTTATTAAAGATTTGCATGTTTTTCCTTGATTAAAATTGTTTGCAATAGTAGAAAAGTACTTTAGAAATTTAGTGCCTATGAAATCTTCAGTTTTGTAGTTTATAGTTTCAATTTTTTGACCATCTGATGGTTTATACTTTTTAATGTGGTTAGTTTCTTTTCGTCTCCTTCATGTTTCATGTTTAAAGAGTAGAACTAATTTCCTCTTGTGTTCTTAGGAAGTCTCTACTTTAAAGAGAAGATAACAAAAATGTTTAGTTGAATTTTTTTTGTACTGGAAGAAAATTTGATTACAAAATCCGTTCTTATAAGATCAAAGTAAATGATTTGGTTCTTGTTTCTTGCTTTATACATGTTTGGTTTGATTCAAGTTTTGAAAACAGGTAATTTTTTCTTCTAAGTTTTTTTCATCTTATATTTACTTCATTTAGTACAATGATATATTTGCAAAGTCTATAATCACCAATAAATATAACTATCTAATGAACAGTTCATTCAGCTAAGGTTATCCCTCTGTTTATTCGACATCTTGGGCTTGAAATTGAGAAATCTATTATCACTATCAGCTGCTCAGAACCAAATAAGCTTTGCATTATCTCTACCATTTGTAATTATTTCATTGGTTTATTTGTAAAATATGCAATATTCTGAAGTATAGATGACGTGAAAACAAATATATCCATTGATAGGACTTGAAAGTATGTTATTAATTTCATAGATCTTAAAAGTATCTGGTCAACAGTATAAAGATACACTTCTGTTATTAATATTATAACAGTAAGAGTAGAAATTGAAAAGACATTTTATAAAATAGTAAATGAAAATGTACAACTCAGTATAAAAGCTTGATTTAATGTGCTGTTGATTCTTTTTTTTTTCTTTTTTTTTTTTTTCCTTTCTCTGATGACTTTTACAATTTGCTTTTCTGAATTTTTCTTTTCTAGGAAACTAGTTTGAATGTTCATCCAGAATGGGAAGAGCGTATTGTAAACTACCTTGCCCACAAAACTCATCCTGTAAAGACCATGGAGCTGGCACGCCTCGTGAATGTTCGCTCACGCAAAGAAGTGAATCCCACTTTGTACAGCATGGACAGACGAGGTCTTATCAGGAAACATGGAATGCAACCTCCAACATGGGTAATTGCAGACCCACCCCAATCTCACGGCGGATACAACCAAAATGATACACACTACTCAAGTAGCCCAGGAAATTACCAGCACAGTCTGGTTTCAAGAACTCCTCAGAACTTTTATCCCAATAGTCGCGAGAGTTACAGAGGGCACAAAGCTCCAAATAATAATTACCCGCGCTCCAAACGGACTTCATTCAGGAACGACTGGCATAACTTTTGCTCCCCCCCATCTCACATGTACCCTGAGGGCAAAAATGAATCTCTGATCTATAGTCATAGTAATAAAGATAATGAGATGTTATCTATTGGAAATGCTGGTTCTCCAAACCGATTGCGGTCTGAAAGTTGTAGCCCAGATGAGTGTGAAGCGCTGGAGACAGCCATTGCAAATTATCCACATAGCGGTGGGTATGGCCAGGGTTACTCGGGACATTTCCCTGTAACCCCAGAACCAAAGCAAACTGGTAAGAGAAGGAGAAATTGTGATAACTTTGGTTCGCAACAGCATCCATCAAATGGTACAATGTCAATTAAAAACAGTGAGAAGATAACACAGAAAAAATTGGAATTTCTGGATGAGAGATATTATGATGGAAGCTATGCGTCCTACTCTGGCAGTTTTACTATGAACTATGCAAATCATTTTGATATGCAGGTCTATCATCCAATAGATCGAGAGGACCCAAAGGATACTCCACCTCCGTCACGCGTGTCAATGGAATTGATAAAGAAGGACTCAAAAGACATCTCATCACATGATCGAATCTCTCCCAAGAGGAATTCAAATAGTAAGAGTTGTAATTCTGAGTCTCATGACCCTCAGGCAAGAGTTATTTCCTTCCTGGATAAAACTATGAATGGCTCTGCGAAGTCACGGGAAATCGCCAAGCATACAAGTCTTTCTCTGGAAGATACCCAGAAGATATTGCATAGTTTGTGTAAGAAGAAAATAGTCACAACAATTGGTGAAGATATCTACATAATGGCTAAAAATGCAGCCAGTTATGAGAATGAGATTCCAGCTGGGAAAAACTCCTCTTCAAATATGAATTCAAATATGGCACGGCAGTTCTCCAGTGGAAATCGGCAGCCCCCTGCACCCCCACATGTACTATTAGCGGATAATGGCATCAATTCCGGCAGCATGAAAAGCGTATATTTCCAGGGTAACAATGCTCCCAAACAGTCAGGGTCCAACTCGAGTGAATCAAAATCAGCACAGAGCCAAGTGGGCAGAAACCCTCATCTACCCCCTTCCCCTCATGAACTATTAGCAAAGGACCCAATTTTCAAGGGAGACATTACTGCACCCAATTCAAACGCTCCAAAGGACTACAACCAGTCGTCATCATCTTCGTCAGCATCCTTGTCGTCCTCAACGTCAAAGAACTCAAGGTGGAATAGCAACACTGCAGCGACAGAGAGTTCCAGAGCTCCGAACACGACCTCTACTTCAACATCGTCAACTACATCATTTGCTCCCAGTCCTAGCAAGTCTGCCTCTAATTCAAAACAGACTGCTTCTAGTTCCAAGCAGCCATCTCCAAGTCCTAAGCAGAACACTCCTAAGAGTTCCAAGAGTTCCAAGAAGAGAGCCACAAGCCCCAAACAAAGCAGCACTCCTAGCTCCCAGGCGTCCTCTCAGTCAAACTCAAATACTACCACAACTGCCACCTCAAGCAAAAACAATAAAAATAACAACAATAGCGAGAATGTAGATAATCTGACGGATGCCCTCAAGAATACATCTATCTCGTCCCCGACTGAGACTACTGAGAGCAAAACGCCCACGTTGGCCGAAATCAAGGCGGCAGCAGTGGCGCAGGCGTTGGCCGACAAAGCGGCTGAGAAAGGAGCTGACAAGTCTGGTACTGATTCATTGGCACCAAATCTACAGATCACCTCAGAAAGTTTCGCCGCTCTCAACAAAAACCCAGTTAGCGCACTGATGGAATACGCTCAACAGCGACATTTACCCGTAGAATTTAAGCTTTTGTCACACAGAGGACCTTCTCATCGACCGTTGTAAGTAATCATTTTATTTTCTCTGATATATCTATTTTCTGTATTTTTATTTAATTATAAAATCCAAGAAATGATACTGTTGGTCATGGATTACTGGATTGTAAGTGAGATAAACCAAATTCCAGAAGGTTTATGATAAAAAAATAGTCTTCAAAAACTTATCCCCAATTTTCCTTTTCTATAGTCATCTAGTAAAGGGGTTGGCAAACTATGGCTTGGGGCCTCATTTCTTCCTGTTACCATCTTTATTGAATATATTATATTGCATGCAAAAACTCTTCTTATCCATCTTCAGTTAGCCAGCAATAAAATTCAGTTTGCAAAGTCTTATTTTTACATCAGCCTTAGATGAATCTCTGTTCTATATTTTTACACTATGCTAGCTGTTTCCATAGCATTGAATGATCATTCTTTCCTTTTTTACTTATCTTGGCCTGTAAGACATGAAAACATTTGTAAGAAGTAGAACATATTACTCTAGAATAAGATCTTTTTGTTTAGAAGATATTTCAAACATCAGGAAATGTAAAATTGCTAATGCTAGTGCAATGCTCATTGCGGAAGTTTGTATTTGGTAAAGATATCTACAAAATTTTTTGGTGTGTGGAGCAGTCTGCCATAATTGTTGTGTAAAATAATTCTGAATGAAATACTTGTGTGTAACCATTATTAGTAATTGTTAGTAAGTAAATATTAATGGAAAATGCATCCTGAAGAGTAAAAATCAAGGAAGATAATTTATAGAATCTATGTAGGAAGTGATGACTATATTGTTGCTAGTGGCAAGTCATAAAATTGGACATTTTTCTGACACCTGTCAAGGGGGCAGGTGGTGAAATCATGCCCCCAAAACACGTAGGGCTTGTTGAACTACTAGGAGGGGCAGAGCATCTGTATGTTTTCTTTTAATGGCAAACATGAAGCTAGCATTTTTGAAACAGGTTACAGCAGACATTAGGGAAGGCAGAGCATCCTTGCGTTTTTGTTTAATAGCCAACATGAAGCTAGCATTATAGAAATATATTCATCTTATTAGGTTTTTTAAGAACCACTGATCCAAATAACTTCAGGTCAACACTGTACTGCCTTGTTTGGTGATTAATATACCTGACGAATGTCAACTTTATTACAATAGTCAGTGCATGCAAAGAGAGATTTCTTCAATTATGGTGAGATTTGTCATTTACTCCCTGAACCTGTTGGTTAGTAAGGACAGTTTTTTACCAGCTGTTTCAGCAATGCCAGTAAATTAAAAATGCAAAAATAACGTGGAGTACAGTTTCTTATTTGACATGAATTGAGATATGAACTAAATACTTTTTTTATAAGTTATTTTGACAAAAAAGCTACAACTTAGTGAATTTGATCTATGTATTAGTTTGCTCCAAAAATAATTGCATTTTTGCTATTATAAATTTTGATGCTTATTTTGTTCATAGAATATACAATTTTAAAGCGTGAATTTCACTCTAAGCTGAGCGTTTTCTTCTCACTATTTATTCTGGTTTATTTGAGGCTGTCAAATCAATGATGAAAAAAACGAATTCAAGCAATTTTGTTTTATGAGTTCAAAATGGAATGTAAAGTAGTGGTAAGTGCCTGCAATAACAACAAAGTATTTGGCCAAAAAACTGTCAATGAACGTGCAGCTCAACATAGATCCCCAAAAATAAACAAAGACATGAGCCTTGAATATGATAAGGGTTGTGGACATCCAATTGAGGACCAATATGGAGGTGGACAGTTCGCATCCAAAATTGGTCATTCATAAAGTCGCTAATTTTCTTGGTACATTTTCCTAGGGGTATCATGTAACCTACAAATAACTACAATACAATTTGTAGACCACCAAAATTCTCTTTGAATCTTAATCTCAAAACCTTTATGTAACCTTTACTTAAGGTTAATATAGCTTTTCATGTGTATTATTTTCAATTATTTACTTTGAGAATGAGACAAACAGCTACCTCAAATGTTACTTTGTATATTGATTTCAAAACTTGATAATCACTATGTACTCCATAAAGATAACTTCTTATTTACAAAAACATTATTTATTTGTGTTTTATGAAAGAACATTCAACCTATTAAACTAGTTTTACCTTTGAACACCTAATCAATAATCAACTGTAACAAATTTTCAGTATGTATTTTCACTTAACATTGTATTTCTTTGTTACTTAAAAACCTTATTTTGAACCCTTAATTATTCTATAGCTTATTGATCTGTGCCGTAAAAAATCTATAAGATCGATATCTTGGTCAGTATTACATGACTTATCGTACATACACATGACATCACAGTCGACCACATTATGGCGTTTTTAAAAAAAAAAGTAATTCAGACAATGTTCCTGAGGTTGATTTTTCTTTGAAAGCTGCTGTTCAATGCTGATAACACTACAGTTCCTTACCAATTGTTCATACCTGCATATGCTTGGATAGTGACTTGCATCTAACCATGAAATTTATCCAAATCAGGTTATGATTGATCAAATTTGAATAGCTATCCAAAGAAAAAACCCTCATCTCTTTCAAAACTTGGTAAAATATACAGTACCCAACAATTATTTAAAAAAAACTTACTTTGTATGGACCATATATACAATGGGTATTATATAGTTCAGTACTCCAGATATTTTTATATATCATTGTGATAAGTTATTTCTCACTTGTTTATTGTGATATGTATCTCTATTTTACCACTAGTGGCATCAAGAAAAATGAAAAAAAATACCCAACAATTAAATATTCCTGATGCCCTTGCATGAAAATGAAGCATTAAAATAGTTATATACAGTATACATACCAACTTTTGTTCGGACAGTCTAATGTCTTCTCATTCTTGATGTTGGCACGTTTATATAATGCAATTATTACTTTTCCAATTGTAAATTTTTTATAGATAGATAAATACGAACAAACCTATAAATAAAATCATAGTGTTATTAATATTTTTTAACTATTGTGAAAATATAGTCTAAATCTCTTCACATATATTATTTAGTATGAGTATCAATATTTTCCATTGGTACAGTGATAAATTGAAAAAATTGTATCAACTACTTGCTAATTTTATTTTTTTATTTTAATTCCTACCATATTCAGCTTTGTATTGATGTAATGACTTTGAAATATGATTCCCCCCTAAAATGGGCTGTCATGATAGTATTTTTATATAGGATTGCTCTATTTTTGTTTTTATTCCTAACATTGTTACTAAGAATGACAGTGAGAGAAATTATGTCTATTTTTGTGGTAATAATTACTTACAAAGACATTTGATGTCTGTTTATCTGCTATAGAGTGTGGTCTCCTTTCAATCTGCTATACATGTATATATAACTAAACTAGCTAATAAAACAGCAACATCAGAGGCATACTGGTGGTGCTGGTCTCCATGGCAAACAGCTGAGTAAACAAAACTATATCTCTGTCAATACATCATTATCATTATCACCATACTATATCATAATCTATATGATACAAGGTATATTTCTTTACCTAGGTTGCTTCAGTAAATCAATCTAAAGTTTTGTTATAGATGCAAGGTAACTTCATGTTGCCCACTTTTGTATATCACTGCTCCAAAATAACCTCATGAGGGAAATATTTACCAACAAATATTCCGTAATGTAGAAAAGGGTTTGCTATCTTTTTACTTGTCATTTATGCTGTATCTTTCATGAAAAGAACTCTACGAAATATCAAGTATTATGCCTGAAGCCTGTTTTGTTCTAGATCTAAACTGAATTCATTCAGAAAGTATGTGCTGTGCAAGCAGGTTAGATTTGTATTTATTATAATAGATATAACATAGTGAGTTCTATTTAAATTCAGTGTATTAATGCTTAAATTTAGGAAAATGTTATTTAACAAGTTGTGACCTTAATTTTATGTGTAGATTTGCCTGCAAAATGTTTATTTTTTGAATTTGTCATTCATTTTCAAGTCGAATGCATAGACAATTGATTTATATCTCTTACAAAGACAGTTCCTAATCAGTGTAGCATTTTATTTGATTGTAGTTTAAGTGTGTGTGCACAGTTTACTCTCTCAGTCCAAATAAATTTTATTTTGGAACTTTTTCATTTAGTACTATCCATGTAGGAATAACTTTCATGGTCATCATTTGCCATTTCTAATATTCTACAATAGATTTACTTTCAAGACTTGAAAATAGAAAGAGAAAGAAAAAACAGATGCAATCAACAAAGGACAAAGTCTGTTTGTCTCCACCAACCCTTAGCCTGCTGCTAGTTTTCCTTAGGCTGTATGCTGGGGAAAATTTTTGACCTGATCCTAAAATTCGCTCCTACTATTTTCTTATCCTCATAATTTCCAGTGTATTTATGCTGGACCCATAAAATTATGTATCAAATGAAAGAAAAATAAACAAAGATTTCACATGTAGTATATAGTAAATTGTGAAAAATGATTTTTTTGAATGAAAAATATGCAGTTGAAAATGTAGAAGAAAGGAAAGAGAAGAAAACACAAATGCATAGGATACAAATCACTTTTGAATGAGGGCTGGCATATTTTTGTGTCACTGAAGTGAGGAAGGATTGGTGAAAAATATGTGATGAAGTTTACATGAATAAATTGTGTAGAATCGTACATATAACCATTTTAAAATTTCAGTCGCACTGCAAAACAGCATTCATACAAAAACTGTTGTTCAGTTTTCACATGAGACAAGTTTCCACAAATATGTCACCATTTATATGGTTCACATGAATAATTTTTATATTCAAATTCTTCTCTAATCTCGGTTGTCACCTTTTTTTTACTTGTGTTAACATGAATATTTCACAAGGTTCATAACTTATCATTTACAAATCTGTTATTGGCTTGTTTTCATGAGTGTGTGGTACTTAATATGTATCATATTCACAGTTTATATATGAAATAAGTAGTCTATTTTCGCAAAAGAGCGCTAAAAAGGTAGATAACTTGTCTAGTTTTTAAAAGATAGAACTATCAAGAGAAACCACATAATATTTGCTCTAGTTCTCTGCTGAACCAGTTGGAAAAAAAGGTGTTTGTTTGAATATATGAGATATGTCTATACAGCATTGCAGGCGTAGCTAAGAGGAAGGCTGGTTAAGAGTTAACAGTACAATAAAAAAATTCTTTTTATTCTTTAGATTAAAATATTTTTTTATTTTAATTTAAGTCACAGGCAAATTTAAGTGCTAATTCTTCATTTTATCCTTGTTTTTTGTGACGTTGGTTTCAGAATCTTTTTACACTTTTATAGGCAGTTCACTGCACATGAGTTTTTAAAAAAAAGACTTTATAAGTAATTCAAGTGAGGATTTGAATTCTCCATAAGAAATGGTGTTCAGTAGAACAATATTTAGTAAATAATTTTTTCCATATAAACAAAATGAGCATACATGCTGTTTTGTGATACATATAGTCAATTTTTTAAATTTGTTCCATCCTTCCATCTCTTATTCTTGGTCTGACCGAAACTCTGCTTGCAACCACTAAGTTTCATCACTTCAGATTTGAAAACTATTAACTCAGGTTATAATCGGGGTTAAAAATTTAATGGGTTACTTTCTGTGATTACTGGATCTATAGGACTGCTAAAGAACATGTATTCGAAATGGGATAAAAACAATATGAGATGAAGTTGTATATATATATATATATATATATATATATATATATATATATATATATATAATATGATTATCTATAAAAGTTCTCAAAATGCACTCTAAAAAATTACTACAGAATTGATATTGATGGTTATATTTTATTGTTTTTGTTTTTGTCAAACAATGCATTTTGGTATACATTAACAAGAACCATAAGTTCAATGATGCATCCAGCATTTTTATGTCCACATCTGTGGTATCAGATTTCAAAGGGATTATTAACAAAGAAGAAGAAGAATTAGTAGTTGTGGTAATAGTAGCAGGAGGAAGATGAGTATCATTCACATTAATGTTGGGACCAAGTTTCATATCAATCCAACATGATACTGCTGAGAAATTTGTAATTAGGGACCAACAGAGACCAACCCATTGTCTGAAAAAAGTAGCAGTATCTAAAAATATTTGATGTATGATGTTAGAAGCAATATTGTCTGGAGATGACTGTTCTGTGATTTGAATTTAAAGCTATAAACATACTTGAGATTGTCTTTATCAGTCATGAGGATTATCTGTAGGTATGGGTGCATATGATTATGAAGAAATTTTTTTGTAACAAATTTGAATGCTTCCAATATGAAAAGGGATTATAAACAGAGAAGAATCATTTCTTTGCCGATAACTGTGATATATGTGCGATTCTACACAATTTATTCATGTAAACTTCATCACATATTTTTCACCAATCCTTCCTCACTTCAGTGACACAAAAACATGCCAGCCCTCATCTAAAAGTGGTATTGTAGATTGAAACCAGGAAAATCCAAGATTATTTAATTCTACCAAACCTTTTCTAGCACATTATCATTAATCATCTGATATTTCCCCTTTATGTACAACAATAATATTCTAGCCTCAAAATATTTATCCTGATGGTCAGTTTTCAGAAGTCCAAGATAGGCACGTGTTATTTTAGACTTGTATAATTTTGTATCAAATCCAACAACTGTTATCGGTAAAGAAATGATTTTTTTAATAGTTAGTAGTATATTCAAATTATGTAGTGTTCAGACGAGAGTTTCTTGATCAATAAAGAAGGAGTATTTAGTTATTTATCATTCTTGTTATAATATTCATCCTCTATATCAACATTTTTTATAATCTGTTATTATAAAGAATTTTGAAAATCAATTTTTGTATTTATCTTTCAATTGATCTATGATAATGATGAAAAATGTTGGCAAACAATTTTAAATTATTTTCATCATTGATACTTGATGTTTTTATTAATACAGTCTCTGATTGAAAATATGTAATCAACTTTTAAATATTATAGAATGATGAGGATTCATTTTCTCTATTATGAATTGATTTTTATAAACATTAGACTGCTTACTTACCAGAACCTTGTTCTTGTTGAAAATATGAGTTTTTTTGCTTCCTCTACATTGGTTTCTGGTAATGATTTATCATCAGTATATCATTTTAGGAAATTATGTGCCTCATTCTTCTTTTTTTTATCTCCTTTTGCTATCAAATGTATGATCTTGTTGTATTTTGATTCCTTCTTCAGGTTCAAATTTGCCGTGATTCTTGGTAAACGCCAGTTCCCCAGTATGGAGTGCAACA
>OY735202.1:36341036-36376036 GCA_963457665.1 Thysanoteuthis rhombus | reverse complement strand
TGATTAGTTTTTACCTTCATCTGAATTTTTAGTTGCTTTTTATCACGACTTTGACTCAGACTGTCATTCTACAGCATTAAATAAACAGTGCGATGGGAAATAAGCAGTAAGAATGTTTACTTGTTGCTGTGATGATGAAAAGCAATTCATGTTGCAAAAAATAGATGAACTATAGACATATTTTTATTCAAAATAAATTTTAAGTTATTTTAAAAGAATTTTACTTTGGTCTTCTTTCTACATTCAACACCCTATTTTAAAAATATAATTAAGATTTTAAAATATCATTTGGGTTTTTTGGAGGCTTTGCTAGAAAGAAATATGCCAAATTGTTGTCAAAAGAAATGAAAAATAAATTTTCATTAATTATTAAGTAGAATGAAACGTTTCAAAATCAATGCTCAACATTTTTATAAAATTTCACAAGTTTCCAGATGGTTCTAGGGTCTAATGGTTTCAAAGAAAAAATATTTTTTTCTTGGAGAATAGTATATGTGGCGAAAAAAACGAAACCTAGCACCCATTTTTTGTTTGTCGAGACAAGTTTTGGCTTTCCAAGCAAAACCAAAGAAAACATAATTACATTTTTTAAATATTGTCCATGTGACAAAACGGTTGCTGGCTATGTATCAGATAAATGTTATACAGCAAAAAGAGTAAGTGCCAACGTAACCATTTAACTGAACTAAACAAAAATATATTGCAACTATCAATTAATCAAATAAGGCTTTGAAAAGCATCCACTGAGTTCTCCAATGTTATTACAAAAATAATAATAAATAAATAGGAACCCAAGAGGATGTGTATGCTCATGAAGAAAACAAATGAAGTACAATAAATGAAAAACGTTTTATTTTAAAATGGGAACAGATCAGAAACTTTAGTATGTATGTATGTATATATATATATATATATATGATAATTATTAGTGTGAACAATATAAACTCTGTAGAATTTGTATTAGAAAATTTTAACCCTAAAGACACAATTTTTTCCACTGGAGAGGTGCAATGTTTTGATTACCAGCCACTGTCTGTAAAATAATTTTTTTCAAATTATTTATGACATTCTGTTTATAAGTACAAGTTGTTTATAAGTAACTCAGGGGCTCCTTGTATTTGGAAATAATGCATTCAAGATATACTGAGGTAAAGCATACTAGTTTACAGTGTGTTCTGGTTGTTCCATTCTTGATTCATTGTTTGCACAAAATTTTTCATGAAGATTAAATTTAGAGTGTAATCATATGCCGAATATCTATAAGAATCTTTTCTCTTGATCGGTGTATCAACACTTCTGCTTTATTTAGGCACACTTTTCTGATGTGTACCAAATTTTAAAACCAGTTAAAAAAAATGTTCTACTCTTCCTGTAAGTTTTATTAGCTTCCTAAGTCTTGTTTTATTTGATAAAAAGAATTATTTTTGAACTTTTCAAATCATTATCCTTCATAGATGCTATTTCTTGACATTTTTGTAAAAAATTTAATCTGAGATGAATTTTGCATCTTTTATCTCTCTTATAGATATCTGTACAAACATTTACTGGAGTATGACCCTGAAAAAACCCATGACCTATTCGAGAAAGGTGAACGTAGTCTTTGCCGGATAAAAACCAATATTACATTCCATCTGTATATATCAACTGCTCCTTGTGGAGATGGAGCACTTTTTTCACCCAGGTAAGTTCTACTCTTCAACATCCATCTCACCTGTCACTTTTCTATGCTAATCTAAACCTTTCTACCATATTCCTCACTCATTTGTAGGTGCTGAATAAACTGGGTTGTGAAATCCTTTTGTCTGTCTGGTATAAAATAAAATATCTTGCATGTACATAGACAAACATAGCTGATATTCAACAACAAAATCATTTTGACCATCTGTTGATATTTTACATCAATTGTAGATTGTATATAAGAACTAGCATAGTACCCACAAAAAATGACTGAATTATTTACATATGGATAATATATACTAGTATAAATAGATATATATTTTTTTGATGACGGATAAATACCCTCATGGCAAATTCCACCATTCAAATTTCACCAAAGGTGAATTCCATGATGTAAATTTGTCATTATTTATCTGTGTTGAATGTGTATTTATTTTTGTGTGTATACACACACATATATTGTGCATGTTTGTAGATAGTATTTGTGTGCACATGTTGCAAGTGTGTTCAAATGTTATGAGAATATGCAGCATGTGACATGTGCATGTTTGCTGATGGTACATGTGTATGTGGCATACATTTGTATACCTGGCAAGTGTATTGAAATATGTAGCATATGGGTTACAAGTGGAAATGTCTAATTTATGAAATATTCAATTCAATAAGGTCCAATAATACAAACACGTCCTATACTAAAAGGGCCTATGTAATACAAACACATTCAATGTAATGAGGTCTACCTATATACACACATGATTAATATGTATATGCACATGTGCCTCACACCATCCCCATGAAGGATTCCTTAGAATCTCTTCTCTGGTGTTGCTTAAATTGTTTTTTTACCTCTGCCATTGCAGCTTTCTTCTTTAACTGACTTCAATATTTTATCTTGCTAGTTCTCTCACGTTTCTGAAATTGCTTTTTAAAATCTTGTAAAAAACAATGTCAGACAAATTTGCATCGTGGAATTTACCGCTGAAGGAATTTACGTTGAACTATTTTTTCTATGTAGCAAGTGTACTATCTTTTGGTCTTTATTTGTAATATTGCGACATTGTTTTTAAACGCTGACTTCAAATTGGAAAGATACAAATTTCTTGTTCTGAATTCATTGTCAATTCCAGGATGTAATGTTTTGGTCATCTTTTTCATAAGCGGGGGCCACAATTGTGTTTTTACAAATTTTCCATCATCGTAATTCACAAGTGCTTTTCTCAGTTTTTCCTTTTTGTAATTTGGTTGTGTGCTTAGAAGATGACAGCAAATTCAAATCAAGAAATTAGTAAAATTTCATTCAGTTTGAAAACGGCATTGACTAACAAAGTTGAAATATTACAAATAAAAACAAATAGATAGTAGGATTGCTGCAAAGGAAAATACATATTTATCTATTATTACTGTGCTATTCATGATAAACGGTCAAGTAATAAAACATCTTGCAAACAAAAAAATGCGTCCCTCTATCAAAATATATTTTTCTCTCAAGTTTCTACATTTTGTTTTCTTAATAATTTTTGAAAAATAAGACAATAGAATTAGGTAAAAGATTATTTCTTTTCTAATATGAGAGAATCATCAGTTTTGTTCATGAAAAATCTGAGATGCCTATCTTTGTTTTCTGTCCTACTACATAGAAATCGAAAGCAGCCATAGTTATAGTAATGTATATACAAACACACTGACACATAGTTGGAAGTTTTAGCGTACACAGACAGATACAAGCTTTGTTTTATTGTGACAGAAACTAACAAGTAAGAAAGTAACGTTAGCTCTTATATAGATGAATATTAATTTAGGGAGTATATTTTCAGCTGCTCCATAAGTAGTCTTATTACTTGTCTAATTAAAATTTTTACTATTGAAAACTATCTTTGTGGATTTGTAACTTGAAATATGTTGCCAATGCCTAACAAATTTTTTTCTCACTTTCTTTTTCTCTTTCTTCAATTCAGATTCAATGTATGAAGGTTTTAAAACTTTATTAAATCCTGAATGCGTTTTGTTTTCACAGGGATACCGACTCCAGTAATGTGAAAGTGGATGAGGAAAATAAGCACGTCCATAATCCGACTTTTTCAAGCAGTGTTCAGGGATTGCTGAGAACCAAAGTGGAAGGAGGTAAGAACACTAAATATCACACAAAGCAACAACTATGTCAGCAAAGTTTTTGTGCAGTATTTTTTATTGTCTTGCCATATTAACATTTAAAAAGTTTCCAGAACATCGTTTTTATCTTTGCTGTTCTTTGAGATGCAGAGTATATCATAATTCATTCATGTGGTTGACAAATTAGCCACCTAGGTAATAGGTATGATTGAACACAAAAAATAGGCATACTGATCTCCCCAAATACTCTACTAAATTATGTAGTTGCTATATCGATGATAAGAAAAATCCTATTGTGTCTCTCAAAGATTTTTGGACAGATAACCGATTAAAATGTATTGAAAAGAGTCCTAAGATGAAGATATTAGTTTGATGATTTAGGGTGCCTTTTTTTAAGTTTTCTTTTTCTTTTTTTTTTCTTTTTTTTTCTTTTTTTTTGAGTGAATTTAACAAAGATTTGATATGTTTGAAGGGTTCAAAAATTATTATTCAGCTTATGAATGAAAAAAGTGATCAATACTATATTTTCATCTGGCTATTTTTATAACCGATGGCATTTTTATATTCTTTATTTCATAGAACATAAGTATTAAATAATCACATCTGCCAAAATTAATAGCAGAAATTTATTTTTAACACTTATATAAACTGCGAAAAGAAACCATATCATTGATGTTAGATTTTAGACTCATAGACAATTGGCACATTGTTTTATACTTAAAAAGACTAAAACTTAATTTTCTGTCTTGACTATTATATTGCAATTTGGTTATTTTGTGTTGATTTCTTATAATCACAGTAGGCTGAACAATCATATCTGAAAATAGATCTGTATTCTGAAACAATTTTAATATATTATGTTGGTGCAAAAATAAATGCATTTTTTCATCACCAACTTTAAGGCAGTATATCTCAGCTTGGAATAAAAGTTATTAATCGAAATAAGAACCTTCAGAATCTACACATTTTTGCCAAGTAGGAACAAGTCCATTTATTCCAGAAGCATAGAATTCTGCAGGGACATTGTCAAAAATTGGTTTATATTGGACGTAAACATAGCAGTTCTTAGTGCATTTCATCAATTTCCTGATTATATTTTTTTGCTCTGATAGTTTTGCCTGGATTCACAAGGTTGTAATCGATAATTATACTTGTTGATCATCAAACAGTGACCATAATCTTTTGATGCATGTTTGGTTTGAGGAAGTGTTTTCATGCTTCACTTTTGTCCAGCCGCTGTGAGGAACACCAATTGTTGTATAGAATCCATTTTTCATCACATTACAATGTGATCAAGAAATAGATAATTTCTTTGTTGTGCAAAAGAAATGCAAAGCAGACTTTGTAACAGCAAGATTTTTTATTTTCATTTAGCCTTTGTGGCATCCAGCTATTGGTTTTTTTTTCTTTTCTAATTAGGTGCAAAAATCAAACAACTGCTGGATGGTCAAAGTCTAGTTCCTCTGCAACCTCTCAAGTTTTCTTGCATGAGTCAGCCTCAATAATTGCCCTCAATTGAATGTTGTTAATCACAGAGGAATGTCTGTAACCTCTCTCATCTCCGCTTCAAAATTTTTGGAACCAATGTTCAGGTGTACATTCATTGATGGTCACCTGGCTAGATAATTTGTTGATATTGTGAGCATTGTGTCCCATTTTAAACTCATACAGTAAAATTGCTCAAATTTTTCTTTTATCCATTTTTGATCCAACAGCCTCAAATACACTAGAATGATTAGTGAAAAGAAAATGTTCAGCTTGAGAGATAGTGAAATTCATATTTTGAAATGGTATATTTCATGATCATAGTTAGATAATAGTTTATTCCAAAATAAACATCTAAGTTTGAAATAACAAAAAAAAATGCTGTTATTTTTGCATCAACCCAATATATCTATTATCAAAAGTTAATTTAGAAAGGTTTGGCGTGAAAAATTTCACTTTTGAATCATTCGCAATGTTTTCATAGTGAAAGGTTGAATTTAGCTGTAGTTTTTTTTCAAAGGGAAGAACTTGGCACATTTCAAAATTCATCAAGAAATTCATTTGTAATATAATTTGTAATGAATTCTCATGTTGTCAAGTGTTATAAAAACCATTTCTATAATTTAACTTTTCAACACTGATATTAAATTTTTAGTTTAATCAGTGAAAAATGTTCGATCAAAACCATAATTGATCAAGTTATTGACAGTTTTGAGTTGTAAAAACATTTTTCTATATTTATAAATGAAGGAATCAATTTTCACATATTTTTTTTAACTTTCTTGTATTTTGTTCAAAGACAAAAAAATCTTTCTTTATCATATTTCATTAGTGAATACATGAATGACTTCTTAATGTAAGTTTCGTTTACTTTCAACTTTTTTATTGTTTTCTCGTTGATATCCACTTGCTCTTTCTTTACTGTCTTACACAGTAACATGTAAACATTAAATGCAAAATTTCTGTTTCAATGAAGAGATTGACAGTATTTTATCAACAATGTATGAAAAATATTAAATTTGATCCATGATCTTCTGGAATATCTTTTTTTTAATTATAGAAGAAAAATACAAAAAGGACTATAGCTTGTCTCTCAACTATAGCTTCTTATACTGGCTGGGAGATGTAACAAGCCATAAGTTATGAAGTGAGACTATTTCCCTCACCTTATAACTTACAGCCTTCCAAAAGGAAAGAAAGTAGTGATTTCAAAACAAGCCTTTTTCTTGTACTGTCAGTATTGTACTAACACATTTTTAAGCTATTGTGTAATCATCACTTTGAGAACTGTTTTCTTAGAAATTTTATGGGTATATTTTTTACAATGAGATACCTCTCCTTCTGTCAACATTTTAATGCTGGGAACCCAGTATTCTAACTGTTTTAGCATGCCAAGGGAAGCCAGCAGATACATAAGCATGTGCTGAAAATCTGCAGATTCAACTTATTCAAAATCCTGTGGTATTTCTCTTATTTGGAGGAGCATCACATCATGCTTTCACTCCTACTTACCACTTGCCCTTTACTAGTAAATAACTGACTAGTTTTCCGTCTCTTGGGTCAGCTTGTGATATTACTTTCTCACTAACTAGCATGGCACAAGGCTACATTAGGAAAGCCAAACACCATGAAAGGTGTGTAGGAACAGCTCACTTAGAGATACTTATATTACTTTATCAGTTACATTTAGAGGAAATTGCTCCCTCTTCTGACCTTTGTAAAGGCATAGTATTGAGAGCAAACTATAAAGCCTGCCTTTCATTCTTCTGGTGCACTTTTAATTCTAACAATGATTAGCATTCCGAGGGAAATTATGAATTATCACCACCCCTATATGCTGCTTTTTACCTCATAAATTAATCACTGGTGTTGGAAAAATTAAGTTACCTTGATGAAAATAGTATCAGTATGGTTTGAACTACAAATTTGATTTTTGTGTTTAGAAAAACATGGACATAATCTAAGGGACCAATTTGTCATAAACTTTGATAGTAAATTGAATCTTCCAATAAAAACCCATTTAGTGGAGGAATTTTCAACAAAAAAACATTTTCCTAACCCTTTGAGGTGATGTGTGTGCAAAATTTCAAGATTTTACTTTGAATGATTAAAGCTGGGCAAAATCCATACAGATATATGCATGCATATAAATGTTAGAACACTTGAATAACCTAAACCCAGCAGCAGGGATTAAACAGGTCTGTTGTGGGTAACGGTGATTGAAAACATCTTTCAGCTGCCAACATGTTTCATAGATACAAAAATTACAGTTGATCTTGACATTTGTTCTGATATAAATTGAACAAAAATAATCAGTTTAAATGTACAGTTATTCCTTGCCAGTCTTGAATAATTTAATATGAATATTTTTTTGAGTTCTGCAGTGTACCATGAAAAACTGCATCATAGAAAATACTCTGCTCAGTATAAACATAACGTAAAAAGTTCAGGAAATCTCAAATGTATTAGCAAAATCTCAACTTCTCCCATGTACTCCTCTACTTTTATTTATTTATTTATTGTAATTAGATTAATTAATTTTGCTTAACTTGATTATCAATGTAATAGTATGTTTGAATCATTATAAAAGATGTGATAGGTAGTCGGGGGGGGGGCTGCTGTGAAAGGAATATTTATGATTGGGAAAATGATATTCAGGTGTCCTTTGGTATACAAACATTGCTCTACTCATATGAAGACTCATACCATACCAAAAAACATGTCCCACTTCACTACCATGCTAATATTCATTTATATTCCTGACAGCCAATTGGATGATGCTCAACCTGTGTACCTTTTTAGCTACATTACTGTTCTATACATGATACTTTTGAAGCTCAAATTCATTTTCCTTTGAATTTCTTTGGTTAAGATAAGTTTTAGTTCATATTGGTTTTTGGTTATCAGGTAACCGGATCAAAGAATACCCCATACTTGATTAGCTTACCAAATATATGAACACAGTGAAAGCCATAATTTGTTCTTTTTAATCAACCCTGTTTAAGACATCATCCTTGATGATGTCTTTTCTGTTATATATTCTTGACTTATTGCTATAGCAGTGTCAGGATTGTGTAAATTCAGTTGAGCTTATCAAAAAATAGTCAGTTATCATACTTTACAATTACCAAAATATCACAAGATGCACAATATCGTACTCATTTAGAAATGGTAAGTGATTGGGTTGGCCAAAACATTTGTTCTCTAGATGGCATTAGGAGCATTTAGTTCCAACCAATTTAATTTCATATCAGCATACATTCTTTTTAAATTGGCAAAATTGACGTATTTTTATTATTGATTCTAGCATTGAAAATAGACGAAGATGAATAACATTTTTGCACGTTGTGCCCTTTATTTTAAGAAAGAGAAAAATGCAACTCAAATGCATCTTATAGAGAAGTTACTATGAATGATCGAATTTGTTAAAAGTGGTTTACAAAGTTTCATGCTGGAGATTTTTCACAACAATACTCGCTGGTCAGATAGATATGATGAGGGACTAATAAATGTTATATGATGTGGAAGATAGCATGAGTGTCTGATGGTAGGGGAATAAATATGGCATTTGATCAGGCTTTTTCATCTAGGGTAAAGGGGTTTGAAAGTTGAAACCTTTTAGTTAATACAGGATAATGGTGCTGTACAATTGTTTTATCTAACACCAACTTGATGTACCCATATAAAAGATATTATTCTTCACTGGTAATGTTTGCCCTCCACTGGAAATATATCCTCAACCCTCACAAAAGTAGCAGCAGACACCCATGGAAGATAACTTTCATCCTGGGTGTATCCATATCAAGCATTGATAATCATTTGCACCAGTTCGGTTGTGTTAGTTACCAAACCTAATGATGAAAAAAAGCATTGATTTTGCATAACAAATATTTGTCAACATGATCCCCTTTCTGATCAATGTACTTAATTCAGTAGTGAACATTGATCACATCAAATTCAAATTTCCTATCAAAATTCAGGCGACGGATTTTTTGATCCATCCTCATATGTTGTTCAAAAAGTTGATATCAATAATTAACAAAACAATTTTATTTTCACTTGATAAACTGAACGAACATTTTGGCCAACTCTTATTCTCAACATCTCTTAGTTTATACAGTTAACTTCTTTCTAATTATAGTGGTCACTATCCTAACTCATTAAGATCATTTGACTTGCTTTTCTTTTTTTTTTTTTTTTTTTTTTTTTTTTAAATTTTTTTCCTAGTAAAATCCTTTGACCTGCTGCAACTGACCATAGATGACAGGTGTTGTACATTTTAAGCAGTCATTCAATGTTGAATGTACTGTGAGTTTTGAGGTGCCTTTGCTGGGATTTTTTTTCTTTTTTAGTAAGCCATGGAACTAATGCAGTATTGTAGCTGCTTGTGTTCTTTATCTGTACAATGCTTAGAATTCATCTTGTTACTTTTTTTTTTTTAAATGTTCAGAAATAAATACGACTATAATTTTTACAAGCGTATAAGCCATCCTTAGTTTCATAAATGTATAAGCAACAGTTGAAACTATAACATAATGTTAGTAAAATTTGACCGTGGTAACAATATAGCTGAATATTTTTAAAAGATTTTCTCCTATTTGTCTCACATTTTGTCAATTCCAACTGCTTAGTATCTATCTCAATATAAACTTGAAATTCCTCTTGATTGTTATTTCCAAGAGAGGCATGCATCTGTACTTGTACCTCATATTCAAAGGCTTTATTATGCTTATATTGCTAGAAAGCAGCCTTCCCACAAAATGATTAGATTTCCAACTTAGCTATGCATATTAGGCTCTTTTCATTGCTTATGTATACTATTTTTTACATTTCATTACTTTTCTTGAAATCTATTGATTTTTTGAAGAAAATATTAACTAGTAAATTTCTACCTATCATGATTTTAGATAAATTCCATAAGATACAACAAATTTTTAACAATAATCAAAAGGTTGCTGGATTTTGGCTGTAGTAATTGAAGTATAATCCTCATATACCTTTAAGGTTTTGGTAAAATCATTCTGGTACAATATTCTAAGATGGCCGATTAAGCAAATTGCATCACTATCCACTTGATATATAATATATATCTTTATATATGTTTGACATGTACAAATATTCCTCTCTGAAAAACATATGTTATACCAGAATGATTATACCATTAACTCTAGCATATATAGTCCAAACCATCATTTAAAAAGAAATTTTTAAAAATATCTATGATTAAAGATTTTTTTAAATCTCAGAAGTCCATAGATCATGTATCAAATCTTTTATTATACTTTTTATTGACTTTGAATGTTCATTAAATTTTTATAACAATATTTTTGTTTCTAATGTGTTTTCCAATTTACCCTCTAACATTTCTGCTCTTTAATAACCTCCTATTTACCTGAATCCCCACAAGGACAGGATTTGACATTAAGTCAGTTAAATGTTGGGAACTCCATACAAGAATGTGAGAGGCAGGAACTTCGTCAAAAAATTCTCTTTCTTCTTTCAATCTATTGTGAGGACATAAGAGCACTTGACTTGGTCACAAGGCGAACTTTGATATAGACTACACAGAACAATGTCATGGGCATCACAACAGCATCCATCTGGTCAGAAATGATCTTCCAAAATTTGGATGATCAGTGAGCTGTTAATAACTCGTCTATATTTAAATATGCTGATCTTACTGTAATTATTTGCAAGTGATGAAAATTGTTATTGCTAATTAATGTATTTATACTAACATCTTCAACTTCACTGTTTGTTTTGGGCAATTCAATCTCATTAAATGACTCTTTTCAAAGTCATAGACAATTCACTGATTCTATGAAGTTTTCAGTTGCATGCTCCTGTAATACTAAGGTTAGTGCTTATATGATCCAGCATATCTGGTGTCAGTATAATCTAGTGAAAATAATGAAAAAAATGGGACTACCTGGAACAAATTGTCTACAAAATAAATTTGGTACTGTTGGGACCAGAAAATTGTCTACAAGAATCATTGTAAAAACTTCTCTTTTGTCCATCCTAGGGAATTTTTTTATTCGCAATAATGTGTATATAGGGGCAAATATCATCATCGTCATCATTAGTCTTTTAACGTCCATCGTTGGACATAGACTTTCCTCAGGATTCGCCACAATTCCCTATCATGCGCATCGCGGAGCCAGTATTTCCTAAATCTGTTTAGTTCATCTCTCCATCTTGTGTTCTGTTGGCCTCAGTTTCTTGGGTGATCTCTGGGGATCCATGTTGTGAGACGTGATGTCCATCGGTTGTCTTTCATTCTTGCAACATGGCCTGCCCATTGCCATTTGAGTGTTTTAATAGTTGCTATGATGTCGCGAACACCTGTTTTCTTCTTTATATACTGTGATGTCTTGTGATCTCTCCATGTAAGGTTGAGCATGATTCTCTCATGTGCACGTTGCATACTTCTCAGTTTGCAGGCCCGTCTCTTGATTAGGTTCCATGTTTCAGCTCCATAGGTGACTATCGGGAGAATGCATTGGTTGTATACTCTTCTTTTTAGGATTATTGGGATCATCTGGTTTTTTATAGTTGAGCTTGCTCTGCCAAAGGCTTGCCAAAGGCTTGCCATCCCAAAGTGATTCTTCGCTTGATTTCCTCCTCTTTTGAGGGTCTCATGGAGATTCGTTGTTCTAGATAGATGTAGTGGTCTACCTTGCTGAGTTTTGCATCTTCTATCTTGACAGTTATGTTCTTATTCTCAACATGATTATTGCACATGATTTTCGTTTTACTGAAGTTCATGTGTAGGCCAACTTTTTTGCTTTCTTTGTTTAGATCGTCTAGCATTAGTTGGAGGTCGTGTAGGTTCTCTGCAAAAAGGACAATTCGACCATGGACCATCTTCATTCAATAAATCAGCTGAAAGAGAAGGCAGCAGAATACAAAATGCCACTCGCAGAGCAAATATAGAAATGTATAAAGAAAAACGAAGGAAAAATATCTCTCAATTGAAAATAAATCCCTAGACCGGCTCCAAAATTTGATCACAGCTTACAAATTAGGTGTCCTACCTTTCCACAATATTTCATTGAAATTCATAGAAAACATCAGGAGATATCACAGGTACGGACAGGAATGGATACCGAAATATGTGGAGAAAATCACATCTTCCTCAGTAAGTGCCCTCCACAAACTTTCATTGAAATTCATTCAGAACTTTTGGAAATATCATGTTAACAGACAGAAGTGAATACAAAAATTTATTGGAGAAAAACGCATCAGTATTTCTCAATCGAAGACTAATTCCTAGATCCACCTCAAAATTTAATTTCATCTTCCTTATACTCTGAAACAAAATTTCATTGAAATTCAGTCAAAGCAGGAGCGAATGCAGAAAGAAAAAATGGAAAAATGTTTTTTAATTGAAAAAATTCCTAGATTGATTCTAAAATTTAGTTACTCTTCGTTTACACTGTGATCCACACTTCCACAAAATTGGAATTTACTCAGAACTTTTCGAAATATCGTATTGATAGTCAGGAGCGAATACATAAATGTATTTGAAAAAAAACAAAAACATGACAACACAATATCTCCAAAAGTACTCAATGAATTTAATTGAAATTTTGTTGAAGGGTAGGCAATAGGCTACTGAAGAAGTGATTCAATTTTGGGACAGACTCCTGCACACTGACTTGGTCATATTGGAAAAAATATAGCTCAGCCTCTAATGAAGTTTTATTGAAATACATTGAGAACTTTTGGACAAATATAGAAATGCATATAATATTGAAACAGAAAAATATCTCTCAATCATTAGTGAATACCTGGATCCACTCCCCAATTTTATGGTACGTTGAGCCACATAAAGGAAAAGTGATTAAATTTGGGGGTGGGTCCAATAATTTGTTTTTGATTGAGAGATTTTTTTTTTCTTCATAAATTCCTGTATTCGTTTGTGTTTGTTCACACAATATATCCATGAGTTCTCAACAAATTTCAATCAAATCCTGTGGAAGGGTGATGCACACAGAGAGAGGTATGATTAAATTTTTGGGTGGATCCAGGAATTAGTTTTTGATTAAGAGATATTGTTATGTTGTCTTCCATACATTTCTCTATTCACTCTTGTCTGTCCATGCAATATAATGCAAAGTTTCCAAGGAATTTCAATGATTTTGTTGAGGGGTGGGCAATAGGCTAAGAAAAAAGTATGTCAATTTTGGGGTGAATCCATGCACAATGACTTACTAATAATTGGAAGATACTTTGACATTTTGAATTTCAAAATGGCTACCCTCAAAGTTCGTAGAAAACTGGCAACAATTTTTTTTTTTCAAATCTTAAGCTTTTTTAGATATGACATTACCTAATTGCCAAGATTCTACCCCTCCCCAAATAATAACTTCCACTTTCCAATAGACTAATAACAGTGTATACTATACCTACCTTCATGTTTTAGACTTTTTTAAGTACAAATTGACAAGATACACTGTTGGAAGTTCTCTTTCCAACAGTATATATCATGTTCTCTATAAAATATTAGGTTTTATATGTGTGTATATATGTGTTTGTGTGTATGCGTGTATATATATATGTGTGTGTATGTGTGTATATATATATATATATATATATATATATGTGTGTGTGTGTATATGTATGTGTGTATATAAATATGTGTTTATGTATACACACGCATATGTATATATATATATATATATATATATATATATATATATATATATATATTATAGAATGTGGATTCGCTACGCAAGCACATGTATGTTTCTGCCCTGTCTGGGCCTCTTCAGGCGAATGATAAGGTATATTCTAGATTCCTGTTTGAGAAATTTTTGTGGGTGTTATTAGGTGTGAGGAGTTCTGTTTATTTGGTTAAATTTGTATTTTGTGTTTTGCTGGTGATTATAAATTACATGTCAGTTGGTATGGTAAGGGTGTTTGGAGTTATCAGTAAGTGGAAGCTGGTGCTGTGTTTGCTATGTGGGAATGTTTTATTTTTGCTCAGAAATCATTAGATTTATTTCCCTATCGTAGGATCCTTTATGACCATGGTGGGTTGTATGATCGCCTTAGACAGGGTGAAATAGATGTAATAGATGTTGATTGGGTGTTGCTGTTTTTTCAGATGGCTTTGTGGATAAACTATCTATATTGCTTTTAGTATAATCATGTGTGAGTTATTGAGTTATATTTGTTGATGGAAATTTTGAGCGATGCAAGCATTTTGAAACCATTTCGTTTTTTCAGTTTAATAACTATGTTAAATTTTTTCTTTTTTAGCAAAACTAAGTATTTCAAATTTCTCATTTAGGCATAGGTAGCATGGAGTTTCAATATTTTGGCATATTTAGTTTTGTTTTAATATTTCCCATTTTACAGTTGGTTTATAATTCATTTTGCTCATTTTCCTGGAATATGTAGATAATGCATTATTTTTAGGATGATATATGGTTGGTTAATCTAAGTTTGAAGGGCATTTTCGATAGTCCTATTCTGCAGAGGGCAACTATTTTTGTTAATACAATTGCAATCTTGTTTACTCATGTTTGTTTTCTTCATTAGTATTCTTTCTAATTACACATTTCTTATATTTCTTGATAAGTGTATTAAAATTTTCAGTACAACTAAAGCTGATTTTCAGTTTGTTTTTGTTAAATATTTTACTTAGTGGGTTGCTTGGGGGGAAATGTTTTTCTATCAATTGGATGAATATTTTACCTAGGTTAATTTTTACTTGTAGGTTAAATGGTGGTGTATACCAGATGATCTTCCTATCTCAATTTTTTTGTTGATTCTTTGTTTTTTGAAAGTTTGTTTCGGTGGTATCACTATTTTTTAGGGCTTTGGTGCTGTAATTTTTGACTTTGTTAAATATTATTTCATTTGGGTTGTGTATCAATCTATTTTCTATAGATTTGGGGATCTTTGTAATGATTTGTGTGGGTGGTCAGAGCTAGTGTTGATGTACTTAATCACAGAGGTTTTTTTTCTATATGGTTCATAGGTGTTGATATTTGAATTAAAAGCAATGTCTAAGAATTGTAACATTTTAATATTAGCCTTGATTTCAACTTTAAAGCTCATTTTTTTTCCCCCCCATTTCTTCTATGATATATTTGGCTAAGGTGGATTTTTCCTATGGGTCTGAGTGACTTTGAAGCTCCCAGTATAATAAAACACAGGAGTTCATAAAATAATTTCTATTATAGTTGGCTATATATATATATATATATATATATATATATATATATATATATATATATATATATATAAAGTGATTTGTACTTTTTATTAAAAAAATTCACAAAATAATTATAATTTCAAAAAACAGAACTGACTGGAAGATGTCTAAAATATGAATTAGAAAAGTTGATTTGGTCACAAAAGTGCAAGATCAACTTGAAGTATAGTTATTGTTCTTATTATTCTTATTGTAACCCTTCCTTAAAAAGAACTGGATAAAAATAAATAGGGAGTCAAAAATCATGTGTATGTATCCAGTGATGTAACCAGATCAAAATAAATACAGCTATTTAACATACATTTCTTAAGCTTGTTAGATTATTTTGCTTTCAGAATAATCATTTACATTTATTAATTTATTTTGACATGCACGCTCCTGAGAGATGAACATGAAAATAGAAAAATGTAATAAAAAGATATATGCTAAAAATAAAAGATAAACATTAGTATGATATTAGGTGATGTTTAGAGGAAACTAAAATTAGATAATTCCAAAATATAAATACTGGAAGAAAATTTGTACAGCCTTCCATGCCTATTATGACAATAGTTACTCAGCTGACAATAAGATTGTCAAATTATTTTGGAACCAATATGGCCGCCTTTTCATTTAAAATGAAAAATGTGCACCTGCTACAATGACATCATTTCCTCCTCCTATACCAAGAGAGATAACTCAGTTTCTTCTTCACGAAGCATTAATGCAAAATTTGACTCTAAATAATTTCCTTTCTAATTTCCCGGATTTTTTTTTTTTATATTTTTCCTTTTTCTCAAAAAAAATAATTTTTTAATATTTCATTATTCACTCATTGAAATGTATGAATATTTTATCAAGAAATTTTAAATTAAATATTTTTGTAGTTCTGATAATTCACTAGTTCAAGTTTTTAAATCATTAACATACCAACATAAGGTACCTATAAAACATTCATTAGTGTGAACTATATACAGTTGGAAACTTGAGACATCATCATCAAACTTATATCTGCATATCTTATCTATATATTTGAGAAACAAATTATGTATGAGTATTATATACAAGGTGTTTTCATTTGAAGAAATTCAAATGTATCCATGATGCATTTTAAATACCACTTTAAAATTTTGTAATACCCAAACTATTATCAATTTTAACTAGAATTATTTAATATGTAGGTACATCAATAAGTTTGCAGCCAAATGAAAAATCACCATGGATGTTTATTCTTCAATGTTAATTCACTGGTGAATATCAATTACAGATTGAACAGTATACTGTGAAAGTTTCAGATCAAAATTCAGATGATGTCAGGCGATGGACTTACTTGAAGAACGATCTAAATTCATAATCCTACTTCATGAGAAATATCAACTACAGTTTTTAAAGAAAAATGAAATGATCATTCCATTTTGTTATGCAATATTGACCTGAACAAGATTACATTCATACTTTATATTTAGATATTTTAATTATTGACTTTGGTACATGTTTAATGCTAAATATTTGCTGTACCTCTGCAAAAACACCAAACTTTTTTTTTCCCTTTTTATATGCTTACACTTTTTCATTTTTTGAAGATTTCAGTATTTTATGACATAAGTAGGTCAAAAATTGAGTTGGGATTCATAATTTTTGATGAGCAGATTATGAAAAATGTAAGAAGAAAAATTACTCTTGTATATGGATTAGTCAGACTGTTTTCCTCATCTTTTTCACATTTCAACCGTATACTCTCCAGCCTTCTTCATTTGTTGTACATGGCTGAATTGTAAAAAAACAAAGAATAGGAAAATAGTTTGACTTAACCACATACATTGATTAGAACATTTGGGCTAACTAAATTCAGACAAAAATAACCTTTGTCTGGAGCACAACTTTGTAGTGCAAAAAAAAAAATAAACATTTTTTTTCTTTGCCAAGCTCTTAACTACTGAGTGGTCTTCATTCTTTCTGGTTAATTCTAATTTGTATCTTATCTTTAGATTTAATAGTTTATAAATAATTGAAAGATGTAGTACAATCACAAACCAAATATATGTGTATTTTGATTGTTCAACTATCTTTCCTGATGTTGACTGTTTTTTTGTATTTTCAGGTGAAGGGACCATTCCAATAGATGCTGATTTCACTGAACAAACATGGGATGGAATTCAACGTGGAGAAAGATTGCGCACAATGTCATGTTCAGATAAAATATGTCGCTGGAACGTTGTTGGTCTACAAGGGGCTTTACTTAGTCACTTTGTAGAACCAATATACCTGGAATCTCTGACATTAGGTATTCACTTGTTTTTTTATCTAATATACAGTATATCAGGTCTTTTTATGCAAATCAGTTTTTTCGCTATAAAATTAGTATTAACCAACCAATGTTGGTAAAATTTTCAGGATATACACATATCTATGTTAGCAATATCTACCTTTATTGAAAATATATTAATTTGTTTTGGGTGTGTCAGGTTTTATAATGCAAACAAACTTTGTGCAATTTTTTTATTTAGGAATAAATTCAAAAGATATGGGCCTCAGAAACATATTTTTGAATAACCCAATATTCCGTATACCTAAAAAATTTAATGATTATTTTACATATTAATATGGGCTCCTTGATATTCTTTAACTTTCATTAGTCTTTCATCCTTTGTTTTTTTTAACTTTTTTACTGTTTCTGCACCAACATTATTAGCAGCAGTTTTTTATTGCTTCCCAGAGATTTTTGCTGGAATATTGTTTCCCATTCTCTTATCATACATTTCTAAATGATGGACCACAAGTTTCCTATTTGGTTGACATCTGGAGAGATTGGGGGCCATTCCATTAGTTTTAGCATTTTTGAAACCTTTTGGGGGACAGAAAAAAGACAATAGTCAGCTTTACAGAAATTGAAGGAACATAATCATACATCAATACACTTTTTAGAGCTTTTTGGTTGTGATCTGTGCCACTCAATAAAAACATCTTGTCCAAGAAATTCTCTGCATTTACCATCAACTTACAGCAACCTATAATATTGCTGCAAACAATACTAGTCCAAAATATTAATTGATCTCCCCCTTATTGTCTTCTAAGTCAAGTTGGTTGGCTATTTCTATGAAGGATACTACCTCTAGCTCAGCCATATAGCCTATAGCTTTACTTACATCACTAAAAATTACTGTTGAGAAATTTGTTTCCATGTATATCTTTGCCCAACTTGCACATTTCTCTTTGTGATGGTTACTTACAGCTGAGCTGATAATTAGATTATTTTTGTATCTATTGCCATTGTACTTATTATTCTGGATCTTTTCTCTGTTTACACCAGCGTCTTCAATTATGTTTTTCCTAGTCAATCCACTTTTCTTGTTTGTTACCCTTTTAATTTTTCTCAAATCACTTTTTGTGACGTATTCAAAGCCAGTTTGTTCGTTGGGGTTTTTTTTTTCTTGTTTTTATCTTGCTATGTTTTTAATTTCTTTTGTGATTGTTCTGTGATCTGTGTTAAACTTTATATAATTTCCAGCATTGTGTTTCCATCACTCAATAGCTTTATTATATCTTGTTCCTCTTTCAAGGTTAAATCCTTCTCATGACCTGTGGTACTCTTTATACTTCTAAAATTGAAAAATAAATATCAATAACTCTTCTATTACATATATTTATTTACAATATAGTGATCAACCCTCAGGTTACATGATAAAATCTCACACCCTAATAAGTTGTAAATATTTCTAATAAAAGCTGATATTATAAGCTGGATTTAAGTGGTGTATTTATCATATGAATATATCATGAACATTTTACCAACATTGGTTGGTTGATATCATTTTTATTGTGAAAACACTTACTTGAATAATAAAATCTGACATGCTGTACTAGCTTAATTAGTGTTGAAAATGTTTTCCATTTTTTTTGTTTTTAATTAATTTTTTTTCCAAGTAATGTATTTAAAAAATGAAATTTCAGAATGATAATGTAAAAATATTTCAGAATCCATTTACATAAAACTCAATGTGTGTCTATTTATATATATCCATACTAATATTTGTGCCTCTTGTTTGATTGTTTGTGCCTCTTCTCCACTAAAACTGCAAGGCCTGATATTTGGCATGGAGAATCAATAAAAGTCAACTTCCCAAGTAGACTAACCTTTGAAGTAATTCTCTGGCCAATCTCCAGTTCTATACATCAGAAAAAATTGATTTTTATGCCAGGATTTTTGTCATTCATTCTCCGTATTCACGGAAAATCTTATACTTTATTAGATAGTAGTAATACAGCCGTTGTCAAACTGTATGCCTTCCTTTATCCTTTGTATATTTAACAACTGAAGACGTGGTCAGATTCTATCACCCCCCCCCTTTCCTTTCACTTTTTCAAACGTACAAGCTGATTAAATCAGGTCATTAGTGGGATTTTTTCAAATTTTGTGGACTGCTGGGAAAAAACCTACAGACTACTAAAAATAATGTAAGTTTACTAAATCATGAGGCCTTATGTGTACAGTTCATTACTGAGTTAGATTACCTCAACTTTAGACTCAATTTATTCATATTTTTATGTTTTTATTTCAATTCAGGTATATTCACCACGTAATTGGAGTGCCGACTGTATTTTATTATCTATTTGTTTAAGATAGAATATAGTAAACTATTATAATTCCTTTTTGAATTCTATTTACATTCAGCTTATTTTCTTTAAATTTGTTTCATTTTTTTTTTTTTCTTGATTAAATTATATCATTATTTATAAAAGACATTTCTAATGGTTCAAATTCCGGTTTACTACCTACAGAATTGGAGGGCAGACTATTTTAGTATTATTTTTCATTTCAATGAAACATTGTAAACCATCATTATTCATTGTTTACTACTATTTACCTGCATCTTATTTTATTCTGCTGTTTACATTGGTGAAAATTTGTTTCAACAGTGCTGGTCAATGATAGTATCAATACTTTTTTTCCTAATTAAATTCTTGCTGCTTTCAATCAAACCGGTGTTACCTTTGGAAAAGTATTTTTGAATAAAAAGTTACATTTGGGGAGCAGTTGGGGTTCTATAAACAATTCAGCTGCGTTGGAGAATTTGGATACAAAAGATGAAACGAGAGAAGTGAAGATCTGGTAAATTTTGCAACAGCAAACAACTTCAAAATTATGGGTACTTTCTTCAAAAAGAAACCCAATAGAAAATGGACTTGGAAGAGCCCCAACCATGAAACCAAAAACAAAATAGACTACATTTTAATGGACAAAAGCCACACCATCAAAGACATCCAAATCCTAAACTAAGTGAATGTAAGGAGTGATCATAGAATGGTAAGATGTAAGATGCAAATAAACACAAGTAAAGAATGCAGGGAAATGTTCCACACTAGACCACAACCAGTAAACATACCAAATGAACTCACCCCAGCCTTCAAGCTAGAATTGAAAAACAGATTTGATATCCTTATGGACGACAACGACACCGACGTCAACGAATACTGTTTATTGAGTTCAGAATTGTCTCAATATTCTAAACAGATTGTGCCTAGAACCCTAAAAGATAAAATATTTATGCATGACTAAGCAGTAAACAAAGGATCACTCCCTCAAATAGCAAAAAAATAACTCTGGAGGAGGGGTGAGACTAAGTCTTATACAGAGGTAAAATCCTGAATCAGTAATTTCTCTTTCTTATCCCTCAATCAAATAATATATAACTTTTGGTTTTTTGAAGATCACAGAGTGCAATTCAGAAATTAACAGGAAATGGAAAAATAACAAAGAATTGTCTATGTGTGTTTATAGAAAATCACAATAACAAATTATCTGTATTTTAGAGAGCATTTGCATTGCTTGTGGAGGAATGCTATCTTACATTGACTATGTTGCCATGCATTGCACTCCTAAGAAGTTATCCATGTTAGATTATTTGCTATTCTTTTTATAATTACTAGCCGGACACTTGATGATTGTTGACAACTATGATATCATCATTACTCTGGCATATATATTTCTGCAATTAAAGTACATTATTTGGGGGATAGATTTATTACCTATCGAATGTATCTATATTAACTATAATGAAAAAGAAAGACAAATGAAACTATATCTGTTGTTGTCATTGTTGTTAGTAATGATGATAATGATAACTTTTGCTCTCTTTATTTCTGCGGTCTACTGCTGCTTCAATTGGATTTTTAAATTTCAAACTTGTGAGAGAGAGGAGTCTTGAATGAATGACAGTTATAGTTGAGGCTGAGTCCCTTTTGCTCCCATTGAAGCATAAGCATCTTCTTCCATTGTTACTTTAGTTCCTCACATTGCAACGGTAGGGCAAGAGGGAGAAGAGAAAGGATGAAAGATAAGGATAATGAATGATAATCAGAAAGCATAGAATTAGCACATACAAACAAGCTGGATAATATAATATTTGTCTCATGAAAATTAAAGTTGCTTGATGTCTGTTTTGTTTTTGTTTCTTTTCTTTTTTTTAAAAATTTATTGCCCAATTTGTTTTAGAAAACAAAAATGCTATACAAAAAATTTTCGTGTGTCAATATCAGAACTAATTAAAAAAAAAAGACAATTAGGTATGAAAAACCTTTGATGTGGCATTTTGTAAATAGTAAAAGAAATCATATGTTGGTCAAAGTGGCGTGATGGCCACTGACTCCAGGAATGGAAAAAACAAGCCAAGTTCAAATTGGAAAAGGCATTAAAACCATCTTTTCTTCCCCACGCGATGGGTTAAATATCTGAGCAAACTTGGTTAGCGATCAGTCCAGGCGGACAACTGTGAATTCAAAATCAAGAGTTGAATCCACTTCTTCCCTTCTTTTGATGGAATAAAAATCAGTCAGATCTAGGATCCAGGAAAAAAAATCATAAAATGACTAAGCAAGAGAAATGAGATAAGTGATTTCAAGTCACATATTCTAACAAAATATTTCTTTCTTATTTATTTCAGGTTATCTATACGATCATGGTCACTTAGCACGTGCAGTTTGCTGCCGTATTGAACGGGGAGAAGCCTCTGTCAACCAGCTACTACCTGAGGGCTACCGATTGAACCATCCTTGGCTTGGCAGGGTTACTGCTTGTGATCCACCTAGAGAGACCCAGAAGACAAAATCTTTGAGTATCAACTGGTGCTATGATGATGAAAAATCTGAAGTTCTCGATGGTACAGCAGGCATCTGTTACACAGCGTAAGTATCTGTTTTGGGGGGCTGTTCTGACATATGTGAAAGGGAACTTGGTTTCTCTGTCTGGGCTTCAGGAAAATGGAGATCTACTCATGAATTATATTTTAGATTTTTTTGTTTATGACTATTTGATCTAAATATTAACATTTTAATAAAGTTTTTTATACTATTATCAAAAATAGTGATATATATTATTATTATCTTTAACATTCCCTATTACCATGGAGAATAACTTTGCAAATATATAACTAGGAATAGCTAAATAGTAGAGCATTGAATTGCAGCTTATTGTTCAGTCTTTACTGAAACACCTGAATTATGAGTTGATTGCAAAACTTGAAACTCTTTTCCTAATACTCAGCAAATGACAAGTCTCTGAAAACAGAACATCCTTGATCACTTTTCAAAGAACTTTAGTATTTTATTCCAGTATTTCTATCCAAAAGTAAAGTTGAAATGTTCAACATTTCATTTTGTAAATATCTAACCTTTACTCTAATATGATATAGATGAGCTCAGTTGGTATATACTCAAGTAAAATGTTGCTTAATACTCACTTCATACAATGATATGAATTTTTCAGAAACATCTAACGAACTCATATTCCTTTTCTATTCACTACATATAAATTTCCAATACCCTGACCTGAATTATCTGATATTTCTTGAAATTTAATAATTATACTGCCTAGATATGTTCAATAAAGTTCCATAACAAATTTGGTCTCTGTTCCTGAGGACTAAATATCCACAATCTTAATTTTTTTTCTGATTTATACTTTAAAGAGGAAGAAGGAAAAACTCAATTCATTTACAGCTTTCTCTCTAAGAGCAAAGTGTATGTATGTATGTGTACAGCCTTATGCAAACTAAATTATGTGCATTATCTAAGTATAGTTCAAGCTTACTGAATGAAGAATGTCAGAAAAATACTCTTTAATCATTAACGAGGAGAAATATTCTATTTTAGTAGTCTTTATATGTGTTTAGAACTTGGTTAATTTTCAATGGATAAGAGACTAGTCGACTCCTGAGTATGACTGATGGATTTGAATACTAAAATGAATGTTTATTAAGTTTTTCCTTAAAAATAAAAATATCTACTTCTTTTATTGCCTAAGACTGCATGAAAATCTACTGTTGTCACAATAATTTGTTGAAACCTAAAAAATTGGTTTTCTTTCATCATTTGTATCTTTTATATCAAGTATGTGTGATATAATTTTTTTTGTATCTTAGTATTGAATTTTATAATAAATGATATGGTTTCGATTATATATATAGCCTATGTAAAAGTTTTCATTATGGTACTCAATTTAATTTTATTGACATTCAAAAAAATTATCTCTAAGTTATATTAGTGCTTTTTTCTTCACTGATTTTTTTAATTTGATATGGACTTAATTTTTATGATAGTTGATTACATCAAGTTGAAAAATTTAATTTAAATTTATTTTTAATTGAATATTGTCAGTTTTAGACAAAATACTTGAATATTTTGATGTTATTTTTATTTTCAATCTATTGAAATTGGAACAAATTATTTCCCTGCTGATTTTATTGCTTGGTGACAATAGTAAAATGTACAACAAAGATGATGGTAACAGTTTTTGGAAAAAAACTCATCATGTCTAATGGTATTTCATTCTTATCAAACTAAACTATATCAGCAGTTTAAAATTTTCCTGTACATAAAATAGATTAGTTTAAAAAATACCAAATCTAATCACTCTCCTGTACATGAAACAAGTAAACAAGAAAAATGATAAAATAATTCTTAAATGCTCCATTATTTAATACAGTTATCCTACTCCTATGAAAAAAATGAAAATGTTTAAATGGATATAAAAAGATTCATGGAAAGAATTTGTTTTTTAACTATTATGAAAATTTTATTTTCAATTTTAATTAATGATGCTCAAAAGTTTATAAAAAAGTTTATCTTTAATTTGAAAAATTCCAAATATCATTAATAAATCTGAATACAAATGATCTTTCTGTTTATGAATACTTAGCCATAATTAAACATTTTCCTATTTTTCTTGCTCCTCTTTTATTTCTTGCAGGATTGAGAAAAATCTCTTCTCTCGCTTAACCAAGCACAGCTTATATGAAGAGTTCAAGAAAGTGTGTCGGAAATTTGAACGCCAGGAATTGCTGACTGTTTCCTCTTACAACAAAGCCAAGATGATGGCCATTCCTTTCCAGACTGCCAAAAATGTAATGTTGAAAAAACTCAAGGAAAACAACTGTGGAACTTGGGTATCAAAGCCCATTGAGGAGGAGATGTTTACGTAGATGTCTGCTGCTACAACACCTATATAGTACATAAATACAAAAACTACTATCGATAAATGTTGCAACTACTACTAATACCAAGTAGTTGTAACTCACTTATAGAACATAAATAGAAAAAAAAAAAGACAATATTCCCATTTTCTTTTCTTTTTTCCTCTCCATTTACCATTGTCCACAGCAAGACAGCTGTTTTGCTAAATTTGTGTTTGCCAGTATTTAAAAAAAGACAAAAACTTAGCATTATCGTCATTCCAAGGGGAGACAGTGCAAAAACCTAGCACAGTTCTTTAGTTTTGACTTCCATAGCTTTTGATGTCATCAATGGCATTCTTTAGGATAACTAGTTGCTGTGCTTTTTTTTGATGACCAGGGGGAGACATAACTGAATGAGGACGCTTTCAGAAGGGGAAAAAAATAATAATAATCTTTGCAGCCATTTACAGGGCAACTGCTTCACTCATCTGCAGTTGGACTCTGGCTTTCCAGATTTTTTTTGTAAGAGTCCAGAAGATTTGTTACGTACAGTCAAAACAGATTTTTACAAAATATTTGTTCCTACTCCTATCAAAAGGAATCATCACCATTATTTTACCCGTTCCATTTTTTTTTTTTTTTTTTGCAATGTCAAATAATCGTCAAGTAGACTTAGAAACACAAACCCCCTCCCTTCTTCCCCCCCCTCAAACAAATATAGCTTCACCCACCAACCATGTTTCTTCAAATTTTTTTTTTTTTTTCGCTTTAAATCATAACAAAAAGAAGAAAAAAAGTAGATTTCCAGATGATGTAATTATGTATAAAGTGGTGAGGGTGAATATTTATTTATTTATATATAATTTTTTTCAACTTTTTTTTTTCTTCCATTCCTATCGTTCAAAATGTACTACAAAATACTCAGTTAATCCTTCAGGCCAAAAAGGTGGGGATTATGTTTAAGTTTCTCTCTCTCTCTTTTCTGCAAATAATCAAAATATCTTCCTTACCCACCTATATTGTTCTTAGTACCAGTTATTGGGTTGATTTTGTATGATATACCAATGTCTAGTGGAGATATTTTTACTCTATTCTGTGCTTAGTCTTGGAGAGAGATAGAAAAACCCAGTGGTTTTGAAAATATCAGAAAAATGTTGTGTTTCTCTGTTGCAAAGGCAGCTTATCCAAAACATATATTGCCCTGCACCATAAGTGATTGTTGATTTCAGGTTGACATATATATATATATATATATATATATATATATATATATATATATATATATATATATATATATATATATATATAATCTTTTTGTCTCTTATTTTCTTTCCTTTGAATTACTACATATCATAATAATAACGATGATGACAATAATTTTAAATGAGCTGCTTGCTTTTTCATTTTTTATGTACTTCTTACATGATAGTTGTTGTTGCTGTTGTTGTCATTGTGAACAAGTAGAATTTTGTACTGAACATTTTTTCATGTTTTTTATTCATAATTTGTCATCCGGGAGTACTGGGATATCAGCAAAGCTGAGTCCTGCTTTTTTCCTTTTAACTCGGTATAAGTTTCACTGTATTTTAGAATTTAAAAAATAAAAAATAAAGAGAGAATTTTTTGAGACCATATTTTCAAATGGTGCTAGATATACTTAGGCTTTTTGCTATAGTATCTGAAACCAAAAAAAAACAAAAAACACAAAAATATATTTCTAACACTGTATAGATTTGTTTCAACCTTTAAACTTTGGAAGTTCTTCTAAATGACTGATAGGTAATTGTTGCACATTGCAACCATTGGATTATATTGACTTCTATGAAATATGTAAATTTTTTCATTAAGTCAGAAGCTGAGCATTTTTATTTTACCCCAGATGCACTTGCCAAAGAACAAACAAAGTTCGAGATCACTGGAAGAGAAGCAAACCAGACATTCATTTTTTCTTCAAATTCTGGAAATATCATTTACAGTTATGTCTCCTTTCATCATGAATTTCACTTTCTCCTGCTATTTCAAAAAAAATTTCTTCAGCATAAAATGAAGAAAAATTAACCCTGTTATTACAAGGGGGATTTTGTGTAATGCAGACAGTTGTATGAGTCATAAGGAAACTGTACAACGACAGAAATCTATTTGGTAAAACTTGATTTGAAAAAGAAAAGAAAAAAAGAAAAACTCCCAGACCCCATAATCTGTGTTTTAAGTGCAAAACTGGGATGAAGTACAGCCTGTTGGAGACTTTTGGAACCCACAATTTTTGCAGGGCCCCTGCCACAGCTAAAACACTCAGTCACACCACAGTTTCATTACCAGGTTATTGAATATAATCTTTTTTTTAAATGCATATAATTGTGCTCAACTTTTCCACATTTTGAACTGGACCTGTATTTGTGGACATACTCCTGAATCAAGGAGAAACTACATGGACAGATTTGATAATTAGTTGAGCCTTTTCATTTATATGCATACATACATACATATATAAAGAGAGACCTGCACACAGTCTAAAAAGTATTCTTTTTTTCAGTGATTCTCTTATTCTCATCACTTTTTTTTTTTTTTTAAATTTTTGTCCTTAGTGAAATCATGACGTGTGACTGTATTAGTAAGCCTATATTTCAACACATTTGGACTCATACAATGAGCTCCTAATACTTTAAGACTGTCTAGAAAATTCCATCACCACTGATTGCATGTCAGCTGTTTCCCTTTTTTGGAGGCCAACTTAAATTGCATGTTAGACGCTTTCATGAATGTTAACAAATTACAAAACTTGAGGACAGAAAAAAAAACGCATGTTAGAAAGTCGTTTTGCTTCACCAAATATCATTTTGCAATCAAAACCTACATCACATGCCAGTTGACCATCATAATTGGAATTCTTTGTATTTCTTTGTATAGAAACTTTGTCTTATTTATGGTGGCTGTCAGTTGTTTAGAAAATGGTATGGTCTCAAGTAGTCATTGTTAATCTGCGTGCTAGGTTTCTCCTTTTTTATACATGTTCGAAAATCTTCAAAGCAAATTATTCAATAACCAATCACATCCTTTTGAAGCAAAAAAAAATCTCAAGGAATTTTTAACAGCAAACAAAAATTTCTTAATTTTTTTTTAAAGATTCAGCTACTGTATATTAGTAGTGATATAATGTTGACACTTTTTTTAAATAGAACAATAACCAAAAATTTTCTATTTATGCAATATTTTTATTAATACTATCAAGCACACTAATTTTTGTTAAAAAAACAAAAAACATAATTTATATCTCGTGGTAATTATGAGAGATGATCTTTTTTGAACAATCCATTTTAAGTTTTATCTAACTCACTTTCTATTTTCCATAATCTCAGCAGGTTTTACCTGGAAAAAATCAGAAAAATGAAAAATATAAAATTTCTGTTGACTGGAATAATTTTTGGAACCATACTGTCTGTAAACTGAAATGGTCTTTGCTTTTTTTCCTTTTTTCTATTACTATCTGCATTACACTCACTGGTTGGCAACTACAATTGAGTTCTGTTTTGATGCATCAATCTCTGGGGACTCATTCCGTTTTTTCCCCTCCCCTCAACAACAATCCCTTTTGTTGTCTTATAATTACTCTTGTGGCTGTGCATAATACCATCTTTTATCTCTATCTCTCAATATCTTAATTGTACCATGTATGTGTTCTTTGGATTGCAAGATCAGTGACAACAACTTCCCCTTATTAAAATAAAACCCTGTAATATTGCTTTTTATATACATTTAAAAAAAATCTGCTATGCTTACTGGAGAAAAAAGTTTGAAAATATGAAGAAGCCTCTGGACATACAAAAGCTTCTTTTGTGGACTATTAAATGCCAAAAAAAATTTTTTTAATGTCAACTGTGTTATTAATGTTGACAGTCCAAGCTGTCATCCTCTTCATCTAAAATGATAGCTCATTGTAATATTGTCAACCAGTGTTTAATGAAAGGTCTTATGCCTGTCTCTGCCTTGATATATAGAAACTAATTTATTATTTGACACAAAAAACTATGTTAATTCAATTTCATTACTGCTGGCTAAAAAGAAAGAAGGGGGAGGGGAGAGAAATATGCTTTATGTTTGTGTTTTTTCAAATCCTTGAGAAAACAAAAATTAGTGGAAAGAATACACTAATCGCCAAAGGCTCCTTTCACTTCTAGTATTTAACATTTCAAATATGTCCAAATACATTTTTGTACTCCTTTTATTCATTTCAAATGCATTTGACATTTCATCTGTTTGTATATCTAGTTGATAGAAAGAAAGTACAATTGCATTCTGGTAATTATACTCACTTTCTATTGGGTTCTTGTCTCTTTTTGAGGTACAGAGCAGTGTACTTTCCCTCTTTATCTTTGTTTGTTTCTGTCATTTTTGTTATTTTCTTTCATTTTTTTTACTTTCTCTTCTCAGTTCAGTACTGCATTAAAAATGCAGCTTTTTGTGTTATGTGTTACTCGATTATATAAGGTGTACCAACTGATATATTATCATCCTCTTGCACAATGTTTCTCATGAACTTTTATCAGATTCATCAAAAGATTAATTACAGTTAGGACTTGCTTATATATCTGTACACATGTATCTTTTTCCTACCTCTCTTTTTGGATCAAATTCTTACTCAATCGTATTTGTTCCTGACTCTATCTGTATCCCTTTGTCCCCTTACCCACCCACTATCTATACATGCGAATGTGCTGAGGTTAAATAATCATCATATCTCAAAACAGAAAAAAAAATTTAAAAAATAAATTTAAAAAAAAAAAAAAAAAATCATGTCTTTGTCATCCAAAAGAAAAAACGGTAATAAATCTGGTGGCAGTAAAAGATATCTTTACTTGATTAGATTATTATGCAGATAATTTTCACATTTTAAAAGTCCCCTCTTCCTCTGCTCATACTCTGGTACAAGAGTTTTGAACTTACCATTAATAATCCTATCTAGAGTGTATGTAGACCCTCTTCCCCAACCTCCTTCCCTCCCAATCCATGTGGACATGTGTTAGATAGTGCCACAATGGAAAAGCAATCAACATTTGACGATTGACACTTCTTAGTTATGTTCACACACTCAGTTGCACATTTCTCTATTCTATATACATATTTCCACCATAAGACAATGTTTCCCTTGCAGTATTTAGTGATTGTATACCATGTACAACTTGATACGAACAAAATTGATAACAATGTTTTTATCTTCTATTTCTTCCCCACTTTATCTTCTTGGTCTACCTGCAAAAATCCTCAACCTTTTAAACTCTATCAGTTCCTCTCCTTTTCCACTCTCCTAAATCTTCTCCCTTGCATGCTCCTCCAAAAATCATGAGGGTTTTTCTTTATAATGCTTGATGTTGTGTGCTAATCTAGTAAGGTCAACATATATCTCTGGTTTTAGGACTATGTTTACTGTAAGTGTTAAATGTCAAGGGTGCTGTGTGACAGCAAGATAGCTGGATAACTTGATGTTCTCTCTCTCATACATTCTCTCACTCACTCTCTCTCCCCTGATCTTTCTCGATTTCTTTTTTTCAGGGAAGAAGATGGGGAGAGAAATGAAGAGATTTAAAAAAAAATGATGAAAAAGAACAAAAAGAACTACTGAAAATATATATATGAAACTGGCTCACATGGTTGGGTTCATTCTCATCCACACTATTGCCAAACTAAAAATGATTTGAGGAGAACATTGCAGTGTGAAAGCTTCAAAAACCTGAAACTCATTTCAGATCTGAGGTGGGTAACAGAAGATCCTTGCTTTCACTCTCCTAGACCATTGGATCAGCTAACTGAACTGAAACGTTCTACTTGTTAATTTTTATTCTCATTGGAAATGTTGACAGAAAGTGTTGAGATTATCTGAAAGAAAAAAAAATTTTCCCAACAGAATCCACATAGTTATTCAAACTTTATGGTCTCCTATCAGGTTTCAAAGTGCAAAAATTTTCAGTTTTGTCGAGAATATCAGTATAGTCATATTCATACAAACATAGGAAGGAATAGGCTAATGTTTAGGTATTCATTTTTCATTGTGACATCAGGAAACCAGTTTCAACCTAAAAGGTGATCAATCAACTTGCTACATGACAGCATTAATGATTCCAGTTTATTTTAGTTTTTAACAACAGATTAGTATACTTTGATAGAAAAGATGAAATGCTCCTGTTGTTGAAAAAATGTAATTTTGATCAGGAAAGTTAGTTATTTAAGTATTAAAAAAAAAAAAAAATAGAAGATGAAGTCTGAATGAATAAAACTTTTGTACACTCCCAGTTTTTTCTTGCAGATTCCTAGCTATCAAAACAATTTAAATGGCTTGTGAATTTTGACCTACTCATTTTTATCAATATTATCCAAAAACAAAAAATTTTTTTATTTTTTATTAGTATTTAAAAAGAAAGAATTATTTGTCTTCTGTTTCGATATACTTATTGTGTAATTAATGAAAATACTGTATATTTCTGATATTTCAGCATTGCTTCTGTCAGCAGGACCAAGTTTCAGCTCTATCAGTGAACTTTTTTTATCGCTTGATCCCTGCTTCTGTAGCAGTTGGACATTGAAAGATTAATGGTTCATTCATAGTGTTTGTATTACATCTGCTCTTTCTTTTCAGTCAGCTTGAGGTTGAATGGAGAATGTTTTCCCTCAGCATTATTGGATTCGCAGGTACTTATTAGTGGATGTTTCTAATCAGGATCTTACTAATATTGGAATGTTGAATTAGAAGGAAGCCTATATTTTATATCTATCTATATATACGTATATGGATTTCAACCTGTGATAATATTCTTGCACCTGAAACATAAAATGGGTCACTTCAGACGTAGGAATATACTTGGTAATCAATAGTTTGTTCTTTTGTTATTGGTTCCAAAGAAATCAAAGGGAGGGTTTTGAACTGTGAATTTCTATTCTTGAAAGGATTCAACAGACATAATGATTTTCTTGCTTTAGTTTCTGCATTTTGTGACTGTGATGGAAGTGACATATGACAACATTTCCATAATGTTAAAAAAAAATAATCAACCAGTGTGTCTCAATCTCCTAGTTACTTTTTACTCAAACACATTAAGACCTTTTACTTCTCCAGTATTCAACCAACTGCTTTCTTGCCATATATATATATATATATATATATATATATATATATACACATATACACATATAAATATATATATATATGTGTGTGTGTGTGAGTGTGTCTTGTAAAGAACAGAGGATGGGTAGCTTGACTAGTCTAGTAAAACCATTACTTTTACTAGCCATGTAAATTGGTTGCTTTGAATCAAACCAAGGAGCAGCTATTTAAGGCCTTAGTAAGTCTTTCACACCCAATGCAGCCTGTTCCTTTGTGTACTTGTAAAATCCACAATGGAATGTCTACTTGGAGTAGGTGGCCCAATGTGGCTCATTTGGTAAAGATAGAGCTTCTTTGACCTAACTTGTTGCTCATTAAACCTGGTCAGCTCAAGGGTGGCTAACTAGATTTTGGAAATGTCTTTCATACCCTAAAACCAGTGGTTAGTCCCCTTTTGTTCTTATTAAGTCCACTACATTCAAGTGGTATAAATATATATACAGTACAGGGTGTCTACAGAGTCAGTATCTATTTTTGTTTAAAATTAAAATCTCAAATAGATAGAGACTTTATGGAAACCCTGTATTTAGAAACTTAAACTGAAGGTAAGCAAAGTAAAGACATTTATTTACATACCTGTCTACCTACTATTAAGTAGTGTTTTGGTGATGATCATCTAAATTTTACTTTGGTGGGACAGACACTTATTAAAATTATTTATCATTTTTACAAACACTTCTGACCTGTCACTAGACTTACATTCCTGATGGCCATCACTCATCTGATGTCACTGGGCAGATCCATTGGCTTTAGAGTCAGTACTCATCTCTACAATGAGGGAGTATGGAAAAAAGAACCTCTTGGAAGCAGAATTCTAAATGTCTAAAATATTTTTGTTTACAACAAATTGCCAAATTTAAGAAAAAATTTCAAAAGCTATTGGACGGTGAGAAAAATGTACACATTTGTTTTTTATATGACTATGTATGTATATATATGTATATATATGTATATATCTATACACACACATACACACAGTGGTGTGTAAATGTATATGTGTGTGTGTGTGTGTGTGTGTATGCACGTATATATATGTATATGTATATATACAGGGGCAGTTATGTTCTTTCTATAATGAAAAACCCACAAGCAGAGATCAAAACAAATTAGTATGGGCATTGCTGTTCTTCCGATTGTTAGAACAACCAAACAATAACCAAGAAGAAATTGTTGATTTCCTATGTGTATTTTGTCTGAAGAGACACTGTTGACAGAATAAAAACAAAATATCTGTAATCTTTTTGTTTAAAAAGAAAATACTAAAACATCTTTTGCACTCGACATTATGCTACAACGATTTTTCCAATGCATGTACATAGCTTCTATTTGTTGAAATATCAGTATGCAGTCAAGTAAAGTAACCAGTAGATAATTGGGTGCACCTTGCTCAGCATAATGCTGACCCCCTGCCAGTCTTGTTCTCTCACCTTTCTCTTACATCTAAAAAAATAAATATACAATATGAATAACTCTTCACTATCACTTGATTAACTTCACCTGATTATGTTCGGGTTTTTTTGGTTATTTTTGGGTTTTGTTTTTTAATCAAAGAAGAATATTATAAAATATTCATTCAATGATACTTTTTTTGAAAAAATAGATTAAATAGTAACTATTTTTAACCCTTTTTTAAAGAATTTTCTAGGTAATTGGCAGGTTCTCTTCTTTTTTTTTTTTCCAAATGACTACAAATTGGTATTGTTTCAAGGCACAATCTTGTTCAGTTCTTTAGGGGTTTTCTTTGAAAGCTGTGTAGCTTCCCCATTGAATCAAAAGTTCTGAATCGGTCTCAACTATTATTTAATACTGTTGGCTTGAAATCAAATTAATTGAAAGGTCATTTGGTCCTGCCATATAAAACTTTTTCAGTATTACTTTTTAAAAAAAACCCTAAAGAAGTTATCTGGTGACTGAGCTCTCTAAAATTCTCTCTTGACAAAAAGACAAAAGGTTCATCTTAAATATTTCACTAAAAAAAAATCATACTAATTTCATATAATGAAAAGAGAAGTCCATAAAAGGTGAGAGACAAAACACTGTTTTCTTACCTGCTAATTTCTTCTTCAAAATTCTGTTATGAAAAAAAGTGTTGAGAAATTCTCATCTGCAGTGATCTGTCGCTCAATTAGTACAAATGGTCACCTTACCCCGCTTCCCCACCAAATGGGTAATGTGAACATAGAGCAATCAGATCTTTTCTTCAACACTTTGATCTCAGTTTTAGAATCAATTAAATAGATGCCAACTGATTACATTCTTATTAATATTTTAATTCTGTATGAATTCAATTAGTTGATGTCAGCCAGCTTTGTTGGTGGACTAAATGGGCACTACTGCCAAAGACGTTTGTCATTCTTCCACTAACCATAGAAATATGGTTGACTTTCACCTGAGAGCAACCATCTAAATCCTGGGCAAGCTTTTTATGATCCACCCCACCTGTGGTCTGTACTTGTATAATCCACAACATCCTAAAGGTGTAGGTATTTTGAACAAATGATGGGGCTCTTCTGGTGCAAGGTTGGAAGAAGCTATTAGTGTACAGTCAATTTGTGTGCTTGCAAAATCTGAAAGGTGTGAATATCTGCTCGACTTGAAAAACTTGGGATCACATACTGTGTTTTCTTTACGTAAATAGTTGTGCAAAGCACAGTATATGTTTGAGAGAAGGGCAGGTAAGGAATACCAACAAGCCACAAAGCCTAGCTCAGCAGTAAAGGAAATGTTGTTTTTTTTAATTCTGTGCAGAGAGTGTGATTAGTTGGCAGTGGATTCATATTAGCTGAGTATGGTTGTGCTAGATCAAAATATTAAGCAGCACTCTGTTTCAAAAACCCCTTAAACCTAACTGCAAACATTCCTGGGTGATCAGAACGATCATTGACAATTGCAAGTCACATGATTTTCCCATGGTTCTATT